>JAXRKP010001368.1:0-47500 GCA_037039925.1 Doris montereyensis | reverse complement strand
CTAAACTGGGAGTAATAACACTAATACACTTGAATAGGGAGATGATTTGTTGGTCCAGGCAAGCGGGGCTTCAAGTCGTCTTTCCTATTATTACTCCCAGTTTAGCACCGCTAACTATAGGCACAATAGTGGGAAATACACAGCGGCGGGAGTAATAATAGAGAGACGACTGACTTGGGAAGACAACTTGAAAACACAAGAGCGGGGCTTTTTATTGTTTATTTTGTTTGTTTTCATACAGGGGGACAAGCCCCCTGAGTGATAGGACTTCCATGATCGGGGTACCGATTTGTTTTTCGCTGGTGACTTTAATTCAATATAAAGTAAAGAATTTTAAATAAGTGTGCAACACTATTTGTTTGTTTAGTCTTTAATGTCTATTCAGAAATAACAATGAATGAAACAAGATGACGATGGGTACTGGAAACAAACAGAAAGAATTGAAATGAAAAATGAAGTGAACTGATAGACAAGAGGAACCAACAAATGATATTTCTCTATGCCCCCCCCCAAGTCTTTGGAGTGAAATGAAAAGACTGATTTAAAAGTTCGAAGACTCTGGCTGAGTCAAAGTAGACGAGATCAAAAAATGTATAAGCAGCCTGTGACTTCTGAAAAAGAAAACCAAAATCTATGACTGGATGATGAACGATAGTGACTAGAATGTCTCAAAGCAAAGACAAAAGTGTCATTCTGATGTGTGAGGCTGCTTGGTCGGTCTAGTTGAGCGCCGGGGAACGCCAGATGAGATATCTGTCTGAAGGGAGACAACCTGTTCCATCAGGCCAGGGGTGTTGTGCGGCATTAGGGCGCGTAGAGCCCGTGGGATGCTAGTGACAGTGGTCTTCGAGTGTACAGCCTTCGGGTTGGGGGTAATGCCTCGGTTACAGGGCCCGGGTCTGGGTCCTGGTCTGGTGTCGGGGGTAGCTGCGGTAGTGGTGCGGAGACAGGAGTCATGGGCTGCAGATTTTTAGTTGGTGGACATGGGGTGTCGCTCGGAGGTTGTGCACTAGGTTGAGAGGCTAGCTTGGGCAGAGAGGCGTTGGCCGTTGTAGGCTCAGTGCGGGCAGTTAACGGAGTTGACAATATGGGCGTGTGAACTGGGGCCATCAAGATGGGTGTACGCAGTACAACAGGCATGTATTTCCGCAAAAACTTCTTATTGCGTAGGGTGGTGCGACCGGAGCCATCCACACGCACTACATATTGATCAAATTGTCGCACCTCGATGACTATGCCCGTCTTGTCCCATTTGGTTGGGTGAGGCCCAGTTTGATTTTGAACTCGGACACTGTCGCTGACAGGCATTCGGCAGCACGCATGTGTCTGTTTCTTAGCGCTTCCTCACGAGATGGAAGTGTCTCCCGCCAGGTAGTATGAGGCTGGTATTTCCCTGGATGAATGGGGATAAAGTCTCGAATGGGACGTCCAAAAATGCACTGTGCGCTTGTGTTGTCTGTGATGAGGCGTTTGATTGTCTTGACTCCTACCTCAGCGCGGCAGTTGGCAGGAGGAAAGGCAACTGATGTGAGTTGATGGTTCAAACCCCAATTTCGAAGAAATGTTGCAATTGTAAGGGATGTAAATTCAGGTCCACCGTCAGAAGTCAATTCGTCACTAATTCCGTATGTGACGAAGATCCTGCGCAGAGCAGCAACGAGACCACCAGCACCGTGTGCAGCCTGCTCCACTATTGGCCAATTACTGTATCGGTCGACAGCCACTATGTAGTTGTGTCCCCGATAGTGAAAGTAGTCAGCCACGATGCACTGGAATGGGTATGCCGGGCTAATCGGTGGTGTTGGGGGTGCGCTGGGCTGTGAGGGTGCCATACGGTTACAGGCCTGGCAGCGGGTTCGCATGTCTATGATGGCCGGGGTCATTCCAGGCCAGAAGAAGGATGACTCAGCCGAGAACACATTTGGGTAACTCCCTGGTGCGCAGAGTGAAGACACTGGAGGACGCTGTATTGGAGTGATGACGGTATGACAACCCGGTCGTGGTAGAGTATGACTCCATCAAATGTGGTGAGGTAGTCACGGAATTGGTGGTATGGGCGAAGGTCAGAGGCTAGCGAGGTTGTATCCTCTGGGAAGCCATCGAAAGGTTAGTTAGGGTGATCATAGTGGGGTCGCTGGCTGTGGCAAGGCGAATGTCTTCCCGGGTCACTGATTTGATCACCTCCACTGGTGCTGAGTCAGTCTCCGAACAGGTATGGGAGGGGTTGTCCTGCTCACGAGTACGTATGATGGATAGGAAAGAGTGTAGCAATCCAGGGGATGGGGAATTTTCGGAGGCCGGATCCATGGATGCTATGTCATCAGGAAGTGTTAGAGTAGGTACAGAAAACCCAAATTCAAAAAGGTATTGGACACAAACATAATGTTCCCCATCAGTTAGAGCTTTTCCCACCGATTACAATGATATAAGAAGCATTGATATTGGACAATATTTATCGAAATTATGGCATTTCAAAGATTCAGAAAATTCGTCCCAAAACCCACATTTTTTAACACGGAAAAATTTCAATATTTGCAGTGCCATAATTTCATCATAAATAAAGCTACTCTTACAAAATTCACAGAGCTTATAGAGATCATGCCATATATTACATGTAATTTTTTTTGGACACCATACGAGGACTAGGATAGAAAATATCTGTGACTCAGTTTGGCCCCACACGCAATTTTAAGCATTTCGGCGACAAGCCCCAAACATGCCAAAAAAGTTAGAGCGGTGGGGTTGCCCACAGGTTTGCGAGAGACTGCGTCTGCCGCTGCATGGCATAAGCCGGGGATGTGGACGACGCGGAAGTGATATCGTAGTGACTTTTCCTTGAGATTGCGCAGGCAAGGATTTGAAATGTCGTCAAGACAGCGATCACCGAATATCTTCAGAAGGAGTTTGTGGTCTACAGCAACAACGAGGTCGGTGCAACCTAGTGTGAAGTGACAGACTTTGTCAAGGGCGTCGACAACAGCGAGAGCTTTGCCTTCAATGGGTGCATACCGGGACTCAGCTCCTGAAGTGAATCGGCTGCCAACCAAAGTAATTCGCCAACCTGTCTTGCAGCAGAAGGGTCTTGATGTGGTGCACGAGCAGTGTTTCTGGAAGAGCCAGAATCCGATGCCTTCTCGGCTCCAGTCTGTGGCAAGGCAGGTAGGCCTCGACTTGTCAAAGATCTCCACCCCTTTGTGAATCTCACCAACGATCAGTGCCTTTGTTTCGCTGAAGAGGCGGTCCAGCTCATCAGTCCATTAAAATCGTGTACCTGCCTTGAGAAGTTCTCGGAATGGCAGCATTCGCTCAGCCGCTGCAAAGGTATATGACACTTGGTTTACCAAATCAGCTTCTTACGTCTGTAATGTTTTGTGGAGTCGGGAAGTGTTGGATGGCCTCAAGGTAGCGTGCACATGGACGCACGGTGGTGGGTGTTATCTCAAAGCCAGCAAATCCAACAGTGTCCTTGCCAAACTGAAACTTGGATGGATTGAGGATGATGCCATTGTTGCCACAGATGTCGAGCCACTTGGCAGCCTGGAAGAACGAATCTTCGATGGTGTCGGACCACATGAGGGTGTCATCTACGCACTTGGTCTTTTGGGGAAAATCAGTAACGATCTCGTCAAGCGGCAACTGTATCCGTCTCCAGATGAAATATATCCCTGAGGGACGACAAGGTACCTGTATCTGCCCCTGGGTGTGATAAAGGTTGTCAAATGTCTGTCCCTCTCGTCTAGGGCTATGCTATGATAGCCGTTCCAGGCATCGAAGACTGTCTTTTGGTGTGGTGTGGGACTTTGCGGGCCTGGTGGAAGGCGACTGGGTGTGATGTGTCTCACGTGTGGCATGTCTATTCAAAGGCTGCAGGTCCACAGTGCGCCGGGGCTTCCCTGACCTCTTTGGGCAGACGACCATTTTGTGACACCATGTGACTGGGGTGCCAATGGGGACCGGCTCGATGACACCTAGGCGCACATCTTGATCGAGGCCTGCCAGTGGACAGGGACTGGGGTAGGAGTGGGGTGGGCGTCAGGGTCGACCATAAGATGTATGGGTGGACCAGACATCTTCGGGAGTGGTTGGTGTTCACACATGTTAAAGGAGCTGGAGCTGTAATAGTCCAGCAGCCACTTTTCCAAACGCTCCCTGTTGTCATCGGTGATAGGGAATGGGAGCGATGTTGGGGGCGAGGGCGGCGGTTCACGTCTGAGGCACTGCTGGCAGCACTCGTCTCGCCGATCGTGGGGAAGCTGAGCGGAATCATCCCTAGGGCCATGCATGCCTGCTTGCTTAAGAACATTCAGTGGTAAAATATACCATCTGACAAGTATCTAGAGATGTACCTGAAATCCTGAGGGCGAGGGCCCCAATGATGTTTATTGTCTCATGATTTGCTGCTGTCATTTTCATGTTGACAGGCAGGAGGTGCCGCTTGTCAAGGCCCATCTTAGTAAGAAGTCCCAGGCCAGCCAGGCATGACTGGCATCCCATGTCTGCCATGTCCGGGAAGGTGACAGGACGAGTGGGGGTGGAGAAGGGTGTGGGGGAAGCCAAGGGATTTGATGTCTGAGGGCACTGCGCGGATTGTGACGTCAACAAATGGCTGAGAGTCGGAAGCTCGTTTCTCCCATGCCTCACAGAATTCGTTGAACACATGGTGGTCCAAGCTTATGGTGTGGGCGTGGGATACATGGGTCACCCTATCAGTGCTGCAAAGGCTGTCAAAAGTGGCAGCAGTGTCGTCGAGGGCGTTCGGCGAAGGGGTCTGGGCAGAGTTGGCGTTGGGTCGTGATGCCTTCCTGCAGACGTTTGCGAAATGGTGGGCGATCCCGCACTTTGTGCATGTTTTTCCATATGCAGGACATTTATTTATGCGCTCCAGCCTGCTTGAACCATGTCCATGTCTGCCGCAATAACCGCATGGAGTTGACGAGGTCAAATTTCTGCCACCTTCTATACGGAGTTTATCCTGGTGTTTGTAGGAGCTTGACGCTGCAACGGTGGACGAGCCACCTTCAACCAGATGGCTGGCAGATCTCTTTCCACTTTCTTTTGCTTCAACATAGCAAAGCGCATCCTCCAGTGACATGTTTTGTCTTGACTCGCCCAGGATGTCTAGCCTGATTTCTTCATCACTAAGGCCCCTGATGAGCACGTCTCGGACCACCACATCACTGTAGTCGACGTAGGCGTCGCATGAACACTTAATGCCGAAGTTGCAGACACCTGCTTGTCCTCTTAGGCGAGCGGAAAATGCTCTGACTGGCTCGTCTCTGTCCTGCCGCATCTGCTGTAATTATGTTCTCTCGACGTAGTGCAAGGGTCTTCATGTTCTTTAGAGTGGTCTCCTCAGTACCAGAGGATAGAGCTCCGAAGGTCCTGGTAAGGTCCTTGCGCAGTCCCTCGTCGCAGCATTCCAGTAGTTGGAACACTATGTCTGATCCCGTGAGGTGGGTGACCTGTTTGTAGTCTGTCCATCTTCGAAAGAAGTACGCCCACTCTTCGCTGGTGCCTGATGCTGACACCGTGGGACGCCGAACTTTCTCTGCCCTGGCTGCTGCTGTTGGGGCAGGCACGTGCGTGTGAGCTGCATGAGCTATAGCACTGTGGATGTCCAGAAGGCGGGTAAGTATGTCAGTTGGCGTGGCCGTGGGCCATTCAGCATCGCAGCTGGGAGCTGGGCACTTGATGGTTGCCATGACTATCTGTGTTTCATTCATAAATAAGGGTGCAACACTATTTGTCTGTTTAGTCTTTAATGTTTATTCAAAAATGACAATGAATGAAACGAGATGACGATGGGTACTGGAAACAAGCAGAAAGAATTGAAATGAAAAATGAAGTGAATTGATAGACAGGAGGAACCAACAAATGATATTTCTCTAATATTACTTATCAAACCATCTTTACATTATTCTAGCTTTTTTCACTGGAGACAAATTTTCCTTTAGACTAGACACAATAATCCATAGAGAAATACTGTCGAGACTAGAGCCTCCACACAATGGCCATCTTCTTTCTTTCTAACTGGTTTCACTGTCGGCAACATAAAGTTTAGGATTTTTTCCCTGCTTTAACTCTACAGGACTGCCTATCAACAGGAAATAACTAACAACAAAGCTCTTGCTATGTGTTTCTCTGGTGACCTACGCTTGCCTCGGATGGTGGGGGGGGGGGTGTCGTTCAAGGGGATTTATGTGGCAGGTTAAGGTGGCAGGGTAAGGGATGGTTGATAAACTTTTTTTTTGTTTACTAGTATTATCACAATTTTTATAAATATAATACTTGTTACTTTAAATAGACTGCACACATGATTTGATAGGGATCCATGAATATCAAAGGGAAATAACACAAAAATTGTCCTTTTTTGAGATTTTGCAGTCTCAGTCCGATTTACGATAAAGTCGCGATCAAGTCCCTTGTCATTGTCACATTTGAACTGCTCGTGTTCACCAATCAGTGTTAAGTCCCATCCGTTGTCGCTATAGTGTCACATGATCTCTGATTAACCCACATTAAAGAAGCTCTTTCCACTACCTCTTTATTTTACATCAAGCCCAAACTTTTTGTAAAATAAACCCTCTTCATTATATCCCTTGGGTGGTATCCCAACTGAAACCCCCCCCCCCCCCCCCCCCCCCTTTCTTAAGAAGAGGATAAAACTGACAACTAGGACCAGTAAAGCGGGGTACATGGGGGTACAATAATATTATTATTACCCGCCATCAGGAAACAAAAATATTGCATTTTGAAGAAGGCAAACACAAGGAGTGTATAAATTAAAATATATTCAAATATTGACATGGGAACACTGTTTCTATTATTGCAGACCCCCCCCCCCCCCCCCCCCCAACTCTCTCCTCATGATAAGGTATGAAAATCTAATACTAATAAAGATTTAGACTCTCTCCAATCTCATTCCCGGAGGTAGGCCGTGAGGTGATGGGACCACAGAACAGAGATGTAAGGTAGACCTCGCGGAGTTGCGAGAGTGGGAGCGAGAAC
The DNA here is from genome assembly GCA_037039925.1 of Doris montereyensis. NCBI lineage: Eukaryota > Metazoa > Mollusca > Gastropoda > Nudibranchia > Dorididae > Doris > Doris montereyensis. Next base: position 40,492 of record JAXRKP010001368.1, on the reverse strand, counting down.
CGCCAAATGTCAAACGGTCATATCAGTATTTTTTTTTAAAACTCGGTCATGGAATCTTATGATCAGTGAGATTAGTTAGAAGTGAGAGGAGAGGGAATCACTATCACGGTAGGCTAGCCTACATCACTGTCACTCGGTGAGAGCGTGATCGCAGTATGTGTTTTTTCAGTTAGGCAGGTCGGCGATACATTGCGAACAGTATCGTTTAACTATTTTCAAGTTCGATACTGCCTGGCGGTGCTAAATTGCGATTATGCCAGCTTTAGTAGATCTAGCTATCTAGAATTTTGATCTAAATTTTCTACATGTATTATCTAGTCTAGATCTAGAGGTAATACGGAATTGCGGCTACTTAACGTAGTAAATCCCTTTAGCTGCAGTTGCCCAACGTTAATCAGCTCAAACTAGGCCAAGACCAAGGGCACATCATTTTCAATATCAAAAGTTTAAAAAATGATTGGAAAGTGGTGTTTTCATAAAGAAACAATCAATGCGAGTTCCCTCTCTTTGTCTCTGTTCTGCGTCCATGCTCATGCTTTGTGTCCATGGTGCACCAGAATTGCCACCATAGAAGTCTAATCTTAGGTTTGCATCCAACTTCTGTGAATGGGATCTATAGGCCCTGTTTACTTGTTTCCCTTATATTAAATATAGTACGAAGGAGCCACAGTGGAGTGAAGAAAGTATGACAATAAGTGACAACTTCACTAATAATAATAAAGACAGATTTTGTTCTGTCTTTAAATGGAGTTGTCACTTATTGTCATATTTCGCCTTATAAAATATATATATATGAGAACACTTTGTCAAGTTTCTTTTGTAATTGTCTAAATTTAGAAAATGAAAGTGAAAGTATGAACCAAAAATAGCATATTTTCTACTTTCCCTTACTGTTTAGCAAGTGAGTCACTGAGAGTGAGTGAGCGGTCATTTCGTGTGACTGCATTCGGTTTTTGCTGCTAACAACAACGCTTGATATTAGGGAATATAGGTGCCTTGCTACGAATAACAAAAGGGTAAACGAATGCACCACATGTCGATTGGTCTAAGAATTACCGCATGCTTGCGATAGACAGCGATAGTGGACACAAATGGGGCTGGTGGCAATTCTGTCCCATGACGCTAGATCTAGGGCCTAAATTAAATTGAATTTAATGGCAAATGCGAATCATTACGAATGGACCTTAACACTATTGTTTACTGTTCACCATTAAAGACGAGATGAATGGACCTCTGCACTGTTCTCATTAACGATGAATGATGTTCCTCAGCATGATCTCAGTTAATGACGACTATACCTTATTACTTGTCATAATTAAAATATTATAGCATCTATTGGTAATAAGCCTAGAATCTAGATACCTTGTTGTTATTATTTGGAATGTGTACAATTAAGGTACATGTACCGCAAAATTGGAACATGGAAGAATGCCTTGATATATATATATACTTTTGCACATGCGTGACATTGGAAGAGGAGGAGAGGGGTTGTAAGTGCTTAGAGGTAGGGGAAAAAGGGTTAGCCTTTAGAACAGAGATTGGGATTATAAAATCTTGCTTTACCATAGCCAAGCAAAAGTCAGTTTCTTTCGATACAACGGTTTGTCCCAGTCCGATATGTGTCACACTGTCCATTGTCATTGACCTTGAAGAGCTCATATAATATTCAAATAAACTGTCCATTGTCTTTGGTCTTTCATCGTTTCATATTGCCATTTCATACAGTCACGAAATATTGCTTCAACTGAAAATTATGTTGAAATATCCAAGAGCATGACTGAGATTAACAGTCCGACATTTTCATCCCACCCCATTTTAAAGAGATCCATTTTGTTATTTATGTCCCATGCACGTGTCCAGCTACAGAACTCCTTAATGGAAAGGAACACGTTTTTTCTACAGTTAAATTCTGGCCATTTGTTATTTATATGTACCCCATGTTACAGATTCTAATTCTACTACCATGGTTAAGCTTGAGGACAGGGCTATTGTAACTGTCAATTCTGAGTAACAAGACAGTAAGACAACATGCTTCAGTGCTTGACCTGTTCAAGTTGTTAGTTGGTCCGTTAGTACTTTGTGTTAAACAATAATTCATGATCAGAATCAGGTTTGCTGTCAGCGTTTACTTTACTTACATAAACTTATCCTTGTGGTACTTGGGCAGCACATGAAGGCCGATGTCTGAATTTAACAATGATACAAATGATTGTTTATGAGATTTCCGTAGTCTAGATTTTAAGCTTATTAAACATAAATATGTTGGATTCATAATAATATGATTTTATTTTATCTGAAGGAAATACAGTCAATAGTAAATATTTTGAATACAAAGGTGCATCCTTTTTCGACCTTACTTATAATTTATATAAACTATGACCAATTTCATTTAAGAGTGATCATTCCTATCTCTAACATTTTCAGACTCATCATCCAATGAAATAATTTATATGCCAAAAAATGGGCAGGAAGACGAAAAAGAATACTAAGTCCTCGGCAGGCCCAAGTCAGCCTAAAGCACCTGAAAGTGAAACTAAAGGCCAAGAAGTAACCCAGGCTCCCACAGAATTGTCTAAAAGTGCAAGGAAAGATATTGCAGAACATATCACACAGCTGCTAGAAGGTAATTCCTTTCACATATTATATAAATATATGTATTATTGTATAAAATCAAGCATTAATCTCACTTCTGAATGAACACAATTTCAGGGAATGTTTATAATAAAGTCTTAAAATTCTATTTTCTTTTGTGTACTAATTCTAATTCAATGAGAGCTGAAGTGAAGAAATGCTTCTCTAGTTTGATTGAAATGAAGAGTTTCCCCACTTGTTGATAAGTCAAAAGATAAAGATGAATTTATAGTCTGTATCCTCGCACAAGTGCAGGCTCACAGACTCCATCATTTATTTCCCAGTAGGCCATTTCATCCAGTCTTAAACTCCTGGGGAGTATCCAGTACAACAGCATGTTAGGCGCCCATACTAAAACACTGCCAAGATCTTTCTCTACCTATAGCTGGGTACTCATGTACACCTGAGTCGAGTGAGGAAAATAGAGTGAAGTACATTTTCTAAGAGAACAACGTCATGAAAAAACACTTGGGCCAGTTCAATATTTTGAACCAGTGTCGTCAGGATTACAAACTCACAACACTGCAGTTTTGCTACAACGTTTTTTTCTATCATGATATATAACTTAAAAGCCCTAACGTCACATTTCATGTCGCAGCAAGTTACAAAACTTATATTTTGCACTGTAGTTATTTATTTTTTAAAATACCATATTTTTTCTGCCTTCAATGGGATTTGCAGTATGTTCAAAGTCTCCAGAATCAGAGCAAAGGAATGGGAGGACTACCCTGAAATCCATGGTCTGGTCGAAAAGATACGAAAGATCCAGTCAGGTAATTTAAAGTCATGCTGATTGCACAATTTGGTTTGTCGGGACTCTTAAACCTAGAATTAAAAACCTCTTTTTTTTATTGTTGGCTTTATCCACTGATATTTAATTCCTTTCAAAAACTGTAGAAAATAAGTTCTATAATTTAAGCTCAAATGATACTTAAACTTGTAATGCTATGCACGTAATTTATCTGTAGTTCTAGTAAAAGATATCTAGTATCCACGAGATCCTCCTGTTGTTATGTATCATTTAAATCACACTCCTTTCACAATGTCTTTTATATTTAATTATCCAAAAAATAAAAATAAAGGGACAGGTATTAAAAGAAAAAGGTTTTGCTTTATTGAGGTTCAAAAACTTGTATGTTGTTTAAAAGAACACTAGTAGGCCTACATGCAGGTGATTTGAATTGCTATTGTAAATTGTTTTTCTTTGATTTCTGTTGGTTATTTTGCTTTTGTTTCTTGTTTTATTTTGTTTTTGATGATTTTGACCTCCTTTCAGTTCTGAAGATACCGGAACAAAACAGAAAGAACAATTTCCCCAAGTTTCTTTCATGGCTGAAGGATAATGATGTTGATACTTCCCAGTTGAAATATCGGAATTCCCAGATGTTGGATTTGGTTTGAAAGCGACAAAAGACTTGAAGGTATTCTTTTTGTAAAGCAGAATTCATATTTTATTCTTTATAAAATGGACCTTGCATAAATATGGCCTAAACTTTTTTTCCATTGGTTACTGGATTTATTCTTCTGCTTATAATTCATTTCATTACATGCTGTGCTGATTAACAAGCTAAACACTTTTAAACATTTTGTTATTGTGGAATGAAAAGTAAAAAGATCTTTAGATTAGCAACAATGTCTTCTGAAGTATATAATGATTGAATTAAATCAAGTGTTACTGTAGGCTTGTTGGTAGGAGAATGCTCATGGTAACTTTAAGACTTTAATGAGAAACTGTTTTTTTTTTTTTAAACAGGAAAATGACAAGTTTTTGGTTTTGCCTAGGAAGTTGATGCTAACAGTAGATTCTGCTAAACAATCAGGACTTGGTGAGTCGTTATTTATAGATTTTTGTAAAGCTCCTTGCTCAGTGATTTCCCTTTGATGTGGCTGTTTCAGTGTCTCTCCATACATATTGCGACTCCCATAAATAAAATATTACTGACTAAAATTTTGCTCTTAGCACATTAACAGTTTTATTTAGAAAAATGTGTCAATGAAAAGAAGGATATTTATGACACCACATCCAACACGAAGCTGTGACTAATGTCTCATTTGATCTGTCTTCCTCATGCAGTTAAAGAAAAAATCCCAGTTTCTCTTTTGATTCAAACTTATCTTTAAACCACCTCATGAACTTATGACTGTAATTTTCTCCATGTAGGTGCTTTGGTTGCTGAAGACAAAATTCTTCAAGTTATGCCCAATGTCACTTTAGCCCTTCACCTATTGAACGAAAACTGAATCCACAGTCCTTTTGGAAGCCTTATCTAGGTAAGTGCTTGTACAGGGTAGATGGGTCCCTATTTTGGCTACTGTTTCTGATTCGACTGATTAATTTGTGACACACGTAGAGCTTTTCACGGGAGAAGTTGTTTATATATTCACATTGTGAAAAAAAGAAAGAACAAATTTAATCCATTTAGCCCGCTAAGTGTAGTGCAATCATCACTAAGACAGGGGGCCTCGGTAGTCTAGAGACAAGGTGTTAGCCTCTCAACCAAAAGGTTGTGGCTTCAAACCACGACGGTTGAAAAATTTACTTGAGCTTTTTTTTTAGTAAAATCTACCCCCAGGTCCTAGTAAGTAGATCAACACCTAGACCCATCGAAGATGGATGATAAAATGGAGGTTCTGTGTGCATATCACAACACTCATTCACGTTAAAATTCTTGTCGCTGTTTCTATGGTTGTTAAGGCAAAATTAAAAATCCTACCAAAATCCCTGAGATTAACGTAGTTGAGGATGTGGGTAAAATTGAATCAAATCCAATTCGCCACTAAGACATTGGTGTTTGTCAAGAGGTTGTATGTCTTCATTTTGTTTTGTTATGATTTGTCATACTTTAAAAAAAAAGTTTATAGAAACTTATTTTTTCAATAGGAATAGTAAGAGGTTTAAACATATCCATTTATATTTCAGATATTCTTCCATCCCATTATTCAACTCCTCTTTTTGGGGGTCTGAAGAGTTGAAGCTGTTGAAAGGATCACCTGTTCAAGGTAATTGTGGGCAGTTGGTGGGGGCTACTGGTAGGTAGGTCCTGCTTCTTTCCGTTCACTCTTTTTTAATGTCTTTTGTCATCTTGCTGTTTGCTCTTAATTCACCCTGAGATCACTATATATGGTGGATGAGGTAAATTCCAATCAAATCAAGTTAAAAGAACTAGAAGCTGTTAATGCTCATACTTAATAATGTTTAGATATGCTGTTTCACGTCAGGTTTTCTAGCTATTTGTTAAGATGAAACTCACGAAAGCAATTTCTGTTGTTAAGTTTATGCAATAAACTTGATGTTTTTTTGTGGCAGGAAATAAACATAAAAAAATATACTTTTCATATAGTACATTTTCATATTCCTTTATTTCAGGAGACGCTATAAGCATGTACAGAAATATTGCCAGGCAGTATGCATATTTCCATAGACTTTTACAGGTAAAATCTTTGTTTTTAACTTTTGTTTTCAAAATCTGAAATATCTCTACTCATTTAAAGATTTCAATTTCAATACACTTCTAAGATTCTGCATAATTTAAAGGAAAAAAATAATTATGTGTGTATTATAGTTTGCAGTGAAAGTGCAAATGCAATCCACTAATAGTTGTAAACTCTGTATTCTGTCTAGAAAAACACAGCTTCCAGTCAACTCCCCTTAAAGAGTGGATTCACGTTTGATAACTACAGGTAATGTATTTTGATTTACTTTGCTCTTGAATTTAGGTCCTTTGGGTCTGTTGCATCATTTGAATATTCAAATTTTTTATTAGTGACTTTTGATAATAGTTTCACAAATTGCTTTTAAGGTGAACTGACAAATAGGTAGATGGAAAGAAAGATTCAATTCAAATTCAAAATACTTTATTGCATCCCAGATGGAAATGTGTTTTACAGACATGTAAAAGTGAATAAAAGTATAGGTAGATAATTTGTGTATGTGGACATAAGAATTAATATTTTCATGCACACGACATGTATGATAATATAAAGTATTGAATTTCTGTTTATTATGAATCTTGATGGTACCAATTCAATTATCTTTTGTTAATCCATAAAAAATGGAAATTATATTAATAAAAGATAATTGAATTGAATTGGTATCTTCATAATTCATAATAAAAAACCCCACCAAAAACCCAACCAAACATCTAATATTCTTCCTTTCTAATTACAGCATTCAAATCACCTGCATCCTCATTAACTTCTATTTTAATCATTTGTTCTAAATTTCTAAATGGTTACTTTGTGTGATAAGCACATTCCTTCTTCTTTATATGAAATGAAATTTAACCAATGTTTGTGTCACCCTTTTTTTGCTCTCTCTAACTCTTTATTTGGCATGTACCATGTGGACAAACCATAATTTCTATGATGAGATTGTGTTTCCACCCTCCAATTCTATTGACACTATTTTTCACATTTTTACATGGAGAAGTAATATAGTGGGATGGGTCATCGTAAAGCTCAAATCTGAGAGCAAGCACGACTCAGGTGTTCTAGACTTGTAACCATGCTATACTGCTTTACATGAAGTCTTGATATTAGGAAAGTAACCTTAAAATCCTTAATTAGTATCCTGATTAAGAATTGTAGGGCTTGAAGGTCTTTAACTATATACTTGTATAACTATAAAGAGACTTTCAAAACTGACATTTAAACGTCTCATTGGGTGTGGGAGGTTGACACCTGCAATATCTGTGTGTGTGTATGTATAGGGCCATCTTGTTATTAGCACATGTCGTCATTTAGGTACTGTTAATTTTAATTGTAGCATTGTTCATGTATGCAGATCTCATGATTTTTTAATAATCGTAGATATTAATTATATTATGTAATACATTATGTAAGCTATTTTATGATACATGTCTTGGCTTTTGTAAAGCACAACTGAGCATGGCTCTCATAGATTTTACATTATTATTATTATTATTATTATTATTATGATTATTATTATTATTATTATGATTATTATTATTAGTATTAGTATTATTATTATTATTATTATTATTATTATTATTATTATTATTATTATTATTATGATTATTATTATTATTATTATTATTATTATACTATTATTATTATGTCTGACTACTGTTTGTGACTCCTTTTCCTTATTTAAAAAGACATATTTTTTAACCCCATGTGTGATTGTAAAGGTGGGCTGTGTCAACAGTCATGACAAGACAGAATCAGATTCCGGCCAGAGACGGATCCAAAGCCACTCTTGGTCTGATACCACTGTGGGATATGTGCAATCATTCTAATGGCATTGTGAGTGTTCATTTTGCTATGCTGTCCAAACAGTTTTCTCTTCTTTTCTTCTTTTTTTACCTTTGTCTTAATTGAAGTTAAAGGATATACAAATTGTGTATATACTCTGTTCATGTAAATATCGTACAAATTTCTAGCAATGAAACAATTGCATTAGATGAGTAATGATTTTGTTGTTGTTACATTTATGGTGTGAGAGCCAAAGTGAAATATTAAAATCAATAATTGATTTCATACTCCCACACACACACACACACACATACACACACACACACACACACACACACACACACACACACATAAACACACTCAAATATTAAGGCGTAAATTAAACATGACACACTCTCAAAAGTTATTATATCTTTAACATTTGCATCACATTCCATTTGTTACAAAAAATAATGGGAAAATAAACATTAACAAAAGCCATTTAAATTTCATTATGTAACTTTTTTGCTGTTCTTTCATTCATGAAGATTAAAGTTACATAGTTGATCAGTCAAAACGATGGTCACTGCTTTAACCTAAAGTGCATATTACCTTCATTGGTTTATGTCAATTAGGACATGATTTTTTTTTTTTTAAGTTTCATGATTGTAGGGCCATCTAATTTAAATTGGTTTGATTTGTGAGAAATTTCACTGTTGATTTTTTAGTCTTAAATGAGACAAAGCAGTTAAAGGAATTGTTTGATTATTTTAACTTTTTATTTTGACAGTATACTTCTGATTACAATGCTGAAACAGATTCTTGTGAGTGCTTTTGTCTTCAAGACTTTGCTGCAGACCAACAGGTACCATTCATTTTTCTTTCTGTTTGGATCTGTTATAGAGAAATATTACTCATTTAAAAGTAAACCCTACCCCTCTGGTCTGGTTAAGGATTGACACCTAGTCCCATCGGAGACGAACGATGAAAAGGAGTTCCAGTGTGCAGACCACAATATTCTGTGTATGTTAAAGATCCCTTGGCTGTTTACAGGGCAGTCCATGTAAAATTTAAAAAAATCCTTTCAAATACCCACCTTAATTGTGGATGTGGCTCAAATAAAAAATATCAAATCAAGTCAAACTCCTTAGGGACCAAAACTCTCCTAAAATCTCCCAGAATCTACGTTAAAAAAAAAAAGAAGTTATATTATCTCTTAGAAACTCTGATGACTTCAACTCATCATTGACAGCCTGACATTTTTTGGCTGGCAAGAGTTAATGTTGATAGCCTGCTTCCACACCTAATCTTCCATATAAAAAAAGTTTTAAAGCTCAAAAATATTGTTTAATGTGGACAAACTTGAAGATGATGTTTAAAATGGGGAAAAAAAACCAACATGGCATTGATCCTTTTTTAATTTTTGAAAATCTCCTAGAAAGCCTCCTGGAATCTCCTAATTGTTTTATTAGATTGCTGAGTGCAATGAACCCTGCATGATTAGACTAAAAGATTTCATAAAGAGCAAGTTTTGTCCTCTTATCAATAATTAATTATTCACATCAATGGTCAATTTCTCTTTCACCAAACAATTATGTTGAATCAGCTATCTTTTTTTTAGCATCCAAGAAAGCAAGAAAATAGAGATCTCTATACAAGAAAAATTCCTATAGCAATTATATGACAGTATGCTTACTTTCATCCCTGACAAGGAAGTGAACGTTTTTCTAAGGGTACTGAAGATATATTGTAGAAATCAAAACTGGCATAATCAATGACTCATTACCACCTGGAATTGTTCCTTTCTTTGTAGTCCTCCACCCATTAGTGTATTTATGATATGATTAACTCTTATACAAGAACTTTAAGATCTCAAGATTCTAAATTTTTAGCAATACCCAAAACCAAACTCAAACATTTTGGAGATGGACGTTTCGGAAAAATAAGACCTTTAGTTTGGAACTCTCTTCCGCCATCTGTGAGATTCGCAACTAGCGTTGCTACCTTTCCAAGAAATATTTGTTTTAAAATTTCATGATCTTTTAAATGTATGATTAATTCCCTTATACAGATGAATTGTACTAATTTGTAAAGCAAATAATTTATGACTTTTTAAGATCAGTAATACCTATGACATTGTGACTGTTGGTTGGGGTTATTGTGGTATGTGTGATTGTAGAGCGCCTTGAGACTTTGGTATAAGGCACTATATAAATAAACTTTATTATTATTATCTGAATTTTACTAGTCTGCACTTCTTATGTTGTTAGACTATGTGCTGTTCATATCTGGCTAGACGTTTTGTTATGTTCTTTAAATGAACATATATTTTGATTCTTATTACACAGAAAAAAGGGGCCAGGGACATTAATAATGTTGAGCCATTGACTTGATTGAATTTTTGTTCATTTTGTATTTGTTTTTTCTTCTGCAGATTTTTATCTTTTATGGTCCAAGGTCCAATGGAGAGTTTTTAGTCCACAACGGTTTTGTTTATCCTGACAACGAGCATGACAGAATGTGCTTGAAACTTGGTGAGTTTGTATGTTCAATTAGGTATCATTACCATCATATGTGCAGTTTCCTCTTTCATGATATTTTCTACTTTTGTATTGATGGGCCTTAATTTTTTCTGGCTCATCCAGTTTATAGTTCTTTATCTGTGGTAAACATTTTCTTTCCACAGTTACTTTAACTAAAGGAAGGGGGGAGGAGGGTTGTTACACAGATAAAAAAAGAAAGTTATCAACGTTCAAGTCAGCCCTGTGTTTTTTTCTTATTATTTTCCATTCTATGCCTGAATGATCCATTCCTTATTGACTCATTTATTTAAATTTCTAAGTTCACAAATTTTGGACAAAAGTTAATAAGTGAAGACTTAAGTTAAGCAAGTTTTTTATTCAGCAAATAATTTTTGTGTAGAATTCATTAGCCATTGATTTTGTTTAGAAGGTTTTTTCATGGATTTTTATACATGAGTTTGATAAGAGGTGTTTTTTTTTTTATAATGATTTATGGATCGGGAACCCTGGCATTCCTACTGATGCTTTTATGAAATTGATATTTATTTCTGAATAGGTTTATTTTATTGGCTTCATCTGCCTCCTATATTTCTCTTTAGCCTTTTTTCCTTATCTCTAAATAGTTTCAAATCATTTTAAAACCATGTACCATTTTACACCATCTTCATGTTGAAATTTCTTCTTTTCAAGTAGCAGGATCTGATGTTTTTTTTATAACTATGTCTTCCCATCAGGCATCAGCAAAGGCGATTCATTGTTTGCGTTAAAGACTGAGCTGCTTGGAAAAAATACATCTGGCTCCGTAAGACATAACAGATTTTAAAAAATCCAGTCCTGGCATATATGTGGTTATTGTTTTTTAAAATCAATTTATTAGACAAAAATGTTTTACTTGCAAGATGTTTTGGATTTTTAAGATTAAAACCAAATTTCTTATTATAAATATTCTTTTTTGGTTTGCTTCAAAGATGTGATGTACTCTATAACACATACATTTGTTGCTGTTTCAATGATGAGGTGTTTTAAAAAATAATAATTGGTAAAAGAAAGATCCTTGATGGGAAAGTTTTTGTAATATGCAAATGTTAAAATTTTACATTTTTCATGTCTTATTCTTTGCCACGACCTTGTTTTGTTTTTTTGTTTATTCCAGTTCAAGATCCTTTTATCTTCATAAAGGGAAATTCCCTGTGGATGGGGATCTTCTGGCCTTCTTGAGAGTGTTCTCCATGGATGAAGGTAAGAATTGTTACACTGTGCAGGTAAGAGTTGTTAACACTGTGCAGGTAAGATTTGTTAACACTGTGCAGGTAAGAGTTGTTACACTGTGCAGGTAAGAGTTGTTACACTGTGCAGGTAAGAGTTGTTACACTGTGCATGTAGAGTTGATACACTGTGCAGATAAGAATTTTTAACACTGTGCAGGTAAGAGTTGTTACACTGTGCAGGTAAGAGTTGTTAACACTGTGCAGGTAAGAGTTGTTAACACTGTGCAGGTAAGAGTTGTTACACTGTGCATGTAAGAGTTGTTACACTGTGCATGTAAGAGTTGTTACACTGTCCAGGTAGAGTTGTTACACTGTGCAGGTAAGAGTTATTACACTGTGCAGGTAAGAGTTGTTACACTGTGCATGTAAGAGTTGTTACACTGTGCAGGTAAGAGTTGTTACACTGTGCATGTAAGAGTTGTTACACTGTGCAGGTAAGAGTTGTTACACTGCATCCTTACAGTAGATATTTCTAAGCATCCATAGATTTAACATAATGATTGACATATTCAAACCGAAGCTTGTTGGTTTTTTATTTTATTTTGGAAATAATAAACAAAGGTCTTATCTTTAAAGTACATATGGATGTCAACAGGTGTGTATTGTTATTTTTGTTAGGGGGGGGGGTGTTCATTGCGTCAGCTTTCATGATTTATATGTCTCCTCATTTATTAATAAATCTGTTGTGTCATATTTGTTTTTTAATTTGTATTTTTTTTTACAAATTCTTCCTTTCCTCATATAACAAGTTCTGTTGAAAGAAAATACAGTGGAGATTCTGCACCAGGTCCAGAGGAGCTTGAGAAACTAAAGGAGGAGGATCAGCTAGTCAGTTCAGACAACGAAGAGAGTGTCTGGTGCTTTCCTGCACACTAGAGCTAGTCTTTTATTGAGAGCATATCCGTCCTCTCTTGAGGTAAGCAAATGTAGCATTTAGAGGTTATTTGTCTTCTTATGGTGTTCACTTTGATGAACTATCAACATATGGAGCATTCTTATCGCTACTACTCTGTTCAAACAAATTTTATTGGAGACGCAGAAGAAAAAAGAAGATTTTCTCATTGAGGTTGAACAGCGCAGCGTGACAGGCGTGTGAATATACATGTATAGTGGTGAATAACAGCACTGTCCCTCAATCTTTCGAATCCTGGGTTTTAAAACATATTCATCAGTTAATAAGCTTCTGATTTATAGCGGGGACAAAGAAACACACACCAAAATTTGAAATTGTGTAAACATGGCCTCTGATCAGAGCGGTTAGCGTTATTTATTATCTCCAAGTCTTTGGAAGTACTCAGCAGCTTTTCTTACCTGTTCTTCACATTAAATTCTATGTCTTCTTTATGTTGTCTATAGGCGTCCTTACTTTCATGCCTTCAGTATTTTAGGCCCACTTTTCAAATATTTCAATTTATTATGCTTTATCTCTGATACTTGTGACCATGAAATGAGAATTTAGATTGATGTAAGTATAGTTTTCCTCTCTTTTCATTGTCTCAAACCATCCAAGACAATTTTTCTATAAAAAAAAATTTGGCTTGATGATCTTATTCTCAAGCTATAGCCTGAGATATTCATTCAGTTTTAAAACAATTTCCATATTTGACATCTTTTTATTTTCCCAAAGAGGATAATGTCAGCTAAAAGCTTTTATGTTTTCTTTGCGGCAATGTTTATATCACTTTATAGTGCCCCAAACAAACTGAGATCAATGGATAGCAAGGTTCTCTGCCAAGGGGTCCCTGGGGAACTCGCAGCTTTCACACGCTTTCGATGATGATGATGAAAGCAAGGTTTTAAGACAACAACCCAGCACCACGAAACAGACATAATAAAAAGAAACTTCTAGAATTTAAAATTATTTGCAAGGTTTACTTTTTCACTTTAATGTTCACAACTAAAATATTGGTATGCAAAAGCATGTTGAAAAATATGCAAAACCTTCGGTAAAAGAAAGATGAAGTTTTGATTTGCCAAATCTTTAGTGTTCATTTTATTTTATTTTATGTATTCATCTTGTAAACAACTTTGCAGGAAGATGAAACTTTGTTACAAGGGAGTTTGTCTGACGAGACAAGAATGTCTCGCAGCTGAAGATTTCAGAGAGAAACATATTACAGAATGTTATAGCTTATGCAGAAAGTAAAAAAGGAAAACCTGAAATCAGGTTGATGTATAACCGTTTGTATGGAGACGGATGTTCACATTTAAGGGTTGTTTGTGAGCAGTATTGCATTAATCCTAATTTTATTTGTTTTAGACTTTAGTGTCTGAAAATTGTCTTTTTTAATTAATTTTGTTTTAGTTAAATTTATAAATTTATGTTATTGTTAAGTATTTGTTTAACTAGTCTTCCTTTATATTTGCATAATCCTTTGAGTTTAAAAAAAAGTAATGATCACATCATTTTCATTGTAAGGCTGCCATTTGATATAGAAATTTAAAGGAAAAGAGTAAATTTATATAGGATCCTATTTATGTATCTGATTTGACCTTATTAATGTCAAGATAATTCTATGTTTTATGATGATTTTATAGATAAGTTAAACAAATTCATTTAAAAGCTATAATAGCTTAGAACACTATTTTTAATGTAGTTTTTCAATTCATACAAGGTAAATTTGCAAGTATTACTCTCTCGGTTATATTTCCCCCGCTGTTCACAGATGGGAAAGTGTCAAGCGTAACAAAAAAGATGAGAAGATATGTCGATAATATTCTCGTAGGTTATGACAGAGAGTTTACATTATTAAAATGTCTATCATTTTTAAAATTTATCGTTTCATTCGCTCTTGAATGGTTTGTTTTAAATATGTTGTTTTATACATCACAGCATTATTAAGTGGTTAAAAGAAGGGTAGACTACTCAAAGCCTTGGGAGCAGTTTTTGTAGTAAAACCACTTCAGTCTTACAGAGAACAATTAAATTGATTGCTTACCTTATTATTATTCATTACATCAATGACATTCATGGTGTCTTTATATTAAAAAAACAACGCATTGTTCATCATGATTTATATTTTATACATATATATATATGTCATGTTCAATGTGAAAAGCCTTCCATAGATTATATTTCTGTGATGTTAGATGCCTTTCATGTGCCGAAGAAAATAACAACAAGGATCTCAAAAATATGATCACAGTATTACTGTTGGTGTGCTGTTAAAACATATTTCCCTTTCTGTGTTTGGGTGCTTTACATGTGGCTTCTGTGTTTTGAAATTTTGATTTGATCTACGAAGGTGATCTCTGGGGTTTTGGTAGGACTTTTTAATTTTGCCTGGACTGTCCTGTAAACAGCCAAGAGATCTTTAACGTCCTCAAAGAGGACACAGGACCTCCATTTTATTGTGTCTGCCCCTGATGGTACTAGGTGTCGATCCACCTACCTGGACCGGGAGGAGATTTTACTCTGGAAAAAAAACAACTAAGAAAAAATTTTCAACCTGCCGGGGCTTGAACCCGCGGTCATTTGGTTGAGAGGTAGACACCTTGCTTCTGGACTCCACCCCCTCCCCCCTCCGTTTTGAAACTTTGTGTGTTTCACTTTTTGACTGATACGCTTTAATTCCCTGCATTCGGCATTTTTTCTTTGGGTATCGAGTCCTCAGGATTTTTGATGGATACTGTCAGTGTCATGTTGTTAATGATTCTCCCGTTATATGGCTATAATGCATTTAATCTTATTGTTGTTGTTTTACCATCTTAAGTCCCCAAAAAGTCTAAACTTCTTCTTCATTTAGAATTCTCTAAAATCCCTTATTGTTAGATAGTTATTTTATCAGGAGAACATTTCCTCATGTTTAAATTTTTCTTTCTTTTTCTTTTTTTCCTTGAGGAAAGTTGTTTTCTTATTTATAACAAGGCTTCCGAACATCTTATTTTTCTCTATCACATGCTGGGATGGAAGAGTTTTGACATCAATTTTGGTCACGTTCTATAAGATTCAGAAAGTTAGTCATCCTTGTTATTCGTTACTATGAAATTGTAAAGACGACACATTATCATTCACATAATTTTTCTGAGATATTTCGAGTGGAGTTTTTTTACCTTCTGAACTACAGTACTCGTCAGATTCCAGCACGCTATGAAGAATCCAAACAGCTTGCAGAAATCCATTGTCCATGGGAGATAACCAATATAATCGGGCCTTTCGCTGTCTCACATAGTACCCATTCTGCATAGCCACACGCTGCCGTCATAATCACGTCTTTGCCTTTACACACGTTTTGGGTATGGGAAGGTCTAGTTATTATGACACTGTATGTAATTATCAAACGTTGCCAAAGATGCATGCATAACTCTCATCTTCCCCATCGGTTGCATGCATAGGTTATACGATGTTGCAGGACCACTCACGCGATGCCGTCTGTACCCCGCCCCCCAATGCCTTTCACTTTCACGAGCACAGTATGAATTGCAGATGGGATGTCAAAGACGTCTGCAGTTGAATTTGCCCATTGACATACACACGACAAAATAAAATGATTGTGTCAAAATGGGCTCTTTCACGCCAATGTATCGCACAAAAACGCGTGCCGTATTGCATACTCGACATGCAGTTACACAGACGTATTATATAAGAAAAATTTGGTCACCTGTCTTAAGCATGCTGTATTGCGAAAGCATTCAAAAATTTGACATGCTGGAATCATGCAGTATTTAATGCCATTATGGGTCATAAAGGACATTTGAGAGCTTGTGCCTTACTTGCCTGACTTGTCTCCCTTTCTGTGCTATGTTCAAGATTTCCACACCGTGCTCTGGAAATTGTTTCGTGGAATTTGTTTCGTGTCTGTATGTGAAGTGCCAAAACATTGATAAAGACATCTCAAGAAGACTCTTCTTAAGGATTATCCTGTTGAAATTGAGATACTGACAATAAACTAATGTTGTGCAAAATGGTTTTTTCTTCATACATTGACTCACTTTTATAATTTTCTGGGATGCCGTTTCATAATCTTACAGTTGACATGTAGTTTTGTTTTAACCTTACACATGATTTTAGTTTTATGATAAATTATTTTCTGTTTGGATAATACGATTTATTCAATGTGATTATGATTTTTTATATTTCTTTTCAGTAGCATGTAGAATCAGAATTTTCATGTTATGAACATGCATTGTTTTGTTTTAGACTTGTCATGCATTATTGACTCAAGCATTTTGTATGCATTGCTGCCAACCATTACATAAAAAAACAGATTTAGATCATATTTTTGGTCTTGAGCCTGTGGTCTATATTTAACTTGAAAAGTATGTATATGGGGGTAAGTGTATTTAAAAACAAAACATAAGTTAACGGCAGAGTACTCTAAGGGACATACTTTACTGAAGTAACCCCATGTCATAGTCATGATTACAAATAAACGAAAAACTAACTTGAATACTTGTACATGGAATAGAAGAAAACGCATGCACTTGAATGAATAATATCTTCAAGCTGTGAACTGTCATTGCAGAAAATCAGATACCCATTATTGTTTAAGTTGATTTAGAATTTTACAGAAATCTCCTTCCGTCACACATCTTTTCCATAGAATCATAGAGCAACTCCAGTTTGATGAAGTGGAGGAAACACACTGGTGTCATCTGTATACAGATTTATCCTCTGTTGTCCACTTTAGCTGTAGCTTAAAGTGCTGACTCAGCATTTTCATTCATGTAACGTAAGAGTGAACTTCCCTCAAGGCCATTAAGGCCTGCAGAGCTGAAGTTTATCCTAGTTTCTATAGCGTGAAACAGAACAGGTGTTAATAATCACCTCCTGGACAGGACGCTGGTCTGACACTCCCCAAAACTAGTGCTTGTACCCATTTGTAATTGGATCAAGTGGGAAAATACGTGTTACGTGTCTGTCCCAAGGAACGCAGCGTCAGGCCCAATTTGCCAGGATTCGAACCCGGAATGTTATGATCCCATGTCTGACAGTCTAGCCATTCATAGTTTGTGGCAGTGATTTGATTACACGGCATGGAAAAGTGCAAGAGTGGTGCCACTCTCTTCATTTTCTCTGAACAGAAGTGGCATCCAAATGTGATTTCAGTAGTGTGAAGCGTTGTAGCCACTTAGGCCTTATAGCTGTACCGTAGTGTTTTGAGCTGGTAATCATGATGACACTGGTTCAAGCCCCCACGGCTGGCACAGGAGGATTTGTTTTACAACGTTGTACTCTTAGGAAAGGTACCTCACTTACTTTCCTCTCTTGACTCAGGTGTGAATGAGTACCCAGCTATAGGTAGAGAAAGATCTTGGCAGAGTGTTAGTACAAAAAGCTTATAACAGGCTTATGTACTGTATGCTCCCCCAAGAGTTGAGAAGGACTTTGAATGAAATGGCCTGCTGGGGGATATATGATGTACAGTCGGTGAGCCTGCACTTGTGCGGAGATACAGACTATAAATCTGTCTTTATCTTTTAGTAAACCTCTTTTAGACCAATGTTTTTTTCATTGGAATTTACCCCGTCCACACCATATGCAATGATCTCAATCTCTTTTCAAGAGTGAAAAAGAGAAAACATCAAGATGAGAAACATGAAAGAGCGAAAGGGAAGCAAAAGAACTTTACCAGGAGCACCTGCTCACTTTAGACCAATGCGTGCAAATAAAATTAAGAGGGGTAATACTAATAGTAATAAGTTGATAATCCAAAGTAGCTAAGTGGCAGGTAAGTGGGTTTCAGCTTTAAATGCCCATTTCCCCCAGCTTTTCAAGCTTTCAAGCACTAGGCACAAAGTCTACACAGTTGGTTCACTATTCATGCACAACATATTTATTTCAACATGCATTTAAAAATATTTTTTTTTTGTCTCATTAACTTAATTTCAATTTCCAATGTTGGGTTTGCACAAATCAATAGGTAATTCATACACTTCTCATTTGGTGCTTTTCTAACTGAAGATTTTTTGAAGATTTGATGCATTACATTTTCTTAAATAATGGATTTACTCATGTTGCTTTCCCTTTTTTATCCCTGCAATGTGAGGACATAGATTTAAAGCATTTATGAGTCTTGAGAGACTTGACTCCCCACTACTGCCACTGTGTGTAATTGTAATGTTTATTGACTATTTGCATGCATAGATTTGTGCTAAATATAATATGTGTTTTTGAGAATTGCTTTTAAGATCATTTGTACTTATGAACATAAACGTAAAATTAATACATTTGTGTGATTTGTTATTTCTGTTTTATTTGAAGTTACGTATATCACGTGAGGCTGTATTATGATGCCTGATGCCTTTTAAACTTATTTTAACAATCCCTAGAGGTGTAGAAAAAGCCCCAACTATCTTTGTACTTGTAGTTGTAGCCTCATTATTGTAGTTGTAGCCATGAACATTTTCCCTTTCAATGTCAGAGTATACGCCATTCATCTTCACCCATTAAAAGATTGTTAGGAATCGCTTTTATCCAGTGTCACCTGCAAGAGGAATGAATATACAGTACAACCTTTACCTGTAGGGGTTTGAAAAGAATGAGATGCAACTGTGACACTTTCTAAGTGATGCTAGCCTAGAGCCAGGATTATTCATCATCTTGATCATTTGTTATTACAAGTGCAATGATATCTGTTAGATGCTAAATTTTGCTTGAAATTATTTTTGATTGTTTATGTATTTTTAAAACTTGAAATATGGAAGAATAATCTGTACTGAAAGATTGTGTTTGGGGAAAACCCTCCTCCTAATTGATATATTCTGTCAGTTGGCTTAGTTTTTAATTTTTTAGATTCTTTGTTACATGAACATTTTAATTTTAATTTTATTTACTTTTATTTGTCTTTTCAAATATGAAAATGACACATCTTTGTTCTTATTTATTGTAGCTTTAGTATTACATTCTTGACAGCCGCACTGATCTTTGTATGAAATTCATATGTGAAGTGTACGGGTTTATGTTACTCTTTTATATGTTTTTTAGTTTTTTGTGTGTGACAATTTAAAAGATGTGAAAGAAGAAACCACAAAGTGTTGGCGTGAAAACTGGTTACGGCTGAATTTGTAAATTACTTCCTTGAATTATTTCCTTTGCTGAGTGGGTTTGTATTATTATAAACTGGTTTCCCTTTGTCTATTTCTGTTTCAAATGGAGATTTTTGGATGAGCATACATGGCTAATATTAAAGACATGAGATCTGACTTTGTTTCTGGGTTTATTTCCGAATAGACAAATTGTTTCACATGAAATGCTTGTGATAGGACGGCGATTGTCAACACATCTTTTCAATTTTGGCACTAGGCACTATGTATAACCTGAAACACCTATACTAATATTATATATAAAGTTCATTGCTGTGAGCCATGAATACATGTGCATATTTTATGAAAGTAACAGACATCAGTAGCTCAGTAGGTAGAGCAGCTGACTGCCACACAGGAGGCCCGAGTTTGATTCCCAGTGTGGGTAAATTTACTGACTCTCCTGTCGAACCAGCAGTGAAATGGGTAGCTAGGTCTATGCAATCTCAGCGAAAGTAAAGGTGGTGTGGAAAGCAATGGTCAACTACTACATTATGCCGCATGCCAAGAAAAAAATCAGGACTTTACTCCTGATTCCCCAATGCTCAACTTATGAGTATGGGACATACTTACTCACTCACTCACTTACTCACTCACTCACTTACTTACTTACTTACTTACTTACTTACTTACTTACTTACTTACTTACTTACTTACTTACTTACTTACTTACTTACTGACAAAACAGAAAACAATGTAAAAAAAAACTGCTAACCCAACAAAGAAAACAAAAAAGCAAAACAATGCTATGCTATCAGAAAAACCATGTTCAATGAATATAACAAAAGAAATGAAACAAAACAAACACACACATACAAAATATACTCACAAGTACCTGGGAAAGATTGACAAACTAGGCATGTAATTTATAAAATTATTATTACAGTATTAAAGCTAAAAACTATGGAAACATGAGAACATCAGTAATCATCAATGCAATTACATAATATCAATGCACATATATAGTAATTAATATCAATCTACAATTTAATCTTCAGCTCAGAATACAATTACAATGGAACCAGTTTTTATACAGCTATCCTTTCCATATTTATGAGGTCACACATGTTTGAGTTTGTCACCTGGCCAAAGTAAAACTATACATGTAACTTACAATATTTTTAATGAAAAACCACTAGCTTCATTGTAATGTAAATTGTAAGTACACACTTTTCCTAATGTAGTGAAATATTATACTACATATAAACAACATGCCCAGAGACAACGGCGGATTATGATTCACCTTTATTGCGCTTTATATTTTAATAAATTGAACTTTTTTGAACTGCAGTAAACTCGGTACAGGTGATATCAAGTTGGCAAGTATGGTTATTAAATCGAGACATTACTCAATATTGAGATTATATAGGTTTTTTTATTTTAATCATGGAATTCGATAATTTAATCTCAATAAAAAAGTGTCTTTGATCACAGGCAAACATTGTTTTTCCAATAAATTCAATTAATTCAAATACATTGACTGTTTTGATCCTTAAGTCAATGCAATACGAATTACTTACCTAAAGCAGGCTATTTTAATTTTACTTTACATGCGCTATATGGTGGACCAGGGTGCAAAGGCTCTCACTTACTACTTACTCGCTAACTCAATGAGGGATAGTGACCTTTTTTTATAATACTACTAATAATAGAGATATATAAAACAAAATGCTCAAAGCTGTCTCTTACTCATTCACTTACAGGGCTCATTCACTGACTTTGCCAATTTAATAAGTTCTTTAGATAGAACATTGTAATATCGAATAAACCTTCCTGTGGGTTTCTTTGGTCAAGGATTTAAATGTGTGGAAAGTGAACATCTTTCCCTAGATGAGAACTATTGTTAGGCTAATTGAATCCACTGGGATCAGTGAGAAAATGATTAGGTTTACCAGCTGAACAGGCTCCCTCCCCCCTCCTCAAAATGAGTGCATTCCACAACACAAAGGTTTGAATGAATAGGGGGAAGCAAGCACTGTTGGGCTAACTTCGACAAAGCTGATCTGTTCCTACTACTGATTGGTCCTGTGGAAGCACCAAAAGAAATATTGGAGTGTCGTCAAAACTGATAAACGTCAATAATTGACAACTCCACAGCTCTGTTCCTGATCCAGGTACTACTACTCTACTCTTCTCTTTTCTTCCTTTTCACTCTCAGAAGAGGCATACCATTTTTTCCCCCATTTTTTCCTTCTATTACTCATTTTATTTTTATTTGGGGACGAGTTGGCCAAGTGAGTTAAAGGCATTGCACTGAGAGTCGCAGACAAACAGAGGTACTGGCCGTTCGAGCCTAACCAGGGATTTCGTTATTTTCCTTGAGTAAGGAAAATGAACAAATAACAAGTTCTGGGACAACATGGATGACTGCTGATGAAGAAAGCACGCTCTTACGATGATAGTCTATACACGTAAAGGCTGACAAGATATCTTTCTGTGCCCGCTTGGACAGCACAATTTTGTTTTCTTTTTTTATTCTTATTATCATTGTTACCCCCTTTTCTTGAGTTCTTCTCCTCGTCATTCTCCTAGTCTTTTCATCTTGTTTTTCTGTTCTGATTATTATCTCAAATTAATGTAAGCGCCGATGAGCTTTATAAATGGATAGCCAGACGCTATATACACGTACAATTATTATTATTTGGTGTCTGACTATTATTATTATTAAACTGAAACGTCGTTTGTTTGATTTGTCTATTATTGGTATATGTCGTCACTTGTTGTTTATTGTTATTAACATAAAACTCCTCAGTATCATTATCATTAATGGGAGTGTTGCGAGATCATTATTATTCTCTTCATTCTTTCATGTATTATTTTATCTTGAATATTTTCTTATCCACTGTGGGTGGTTGGCGGATTAGCTGTTATTCCTATTAATATATTATTCACCCCCTTATTCCCCGTTATCTTTTATCTTATTTTATTATTATTATTCACTCTGAGATCACCAGCAGCATGGTGGCAGCAGCAGCAGCATTTTCTTTAGCAGGACATGCTCAGGTCAAGCAATGAAAAAGCAACATTTATGCGCATAATATGATTTTTTCTAGAGTTTTTTGAGTATGCCAGAGTCCATCCACAATATATTCTATAAGTGTGTTTAATAGTTTGTAGAATTTATAGAGCAGTTTCTCAAACCTATCGCGATTACACAATCGACCTTACTTCAATGATACTATGATGTTACGACAAGGTGGAAAGATTTGAAGGGGTCATTTCAAATTCAATGCATGTGGTGTGCCTATCATCACAATTACGTCAGAGAAAAGGAAAAAAAAACCCCAAAACAAGCACAGATAGCTATTGAAAGCAGCAAGTTTCAAACGGCTGTAAATGTGATGGGTTTTCATCATATTACTTTCATACTTTTCAGGAAGCACGATTCCGATTTATTCCCTATGATTAACCCCAGCAACAGCAGCGCTCTATCTCGTTTGTCAACAGCAGCAGCAGCAGCACTATTGAATGACTTGCTAAATTGTCTGCAGACAAAAGCAATTAGAAAGTTAGTAATGTTCAATGTGACGGCAACGACATGAGGACAAAAAGGTTCCAGCAGACATTGGAAGCAATTTGAAAGGAAAACAACCCACCAAAACCTGATTCTACTCACTCTGTAGTAATTACTGGAAGTGGTGAAGTCTAAGACACATCTTTAGCATTCAGCAGCAGCAACATAAGATTAAGAAATAGCAGCAGCATTTAAGTTTCAGCAGCACTTTGAGCATTGCAAGTTAAGAACAAGTCTTATGTACATCAATTTATAACTTATCAATGGTGTTATTGGATAAAGATAATATTCAACTGTTTTTGTCATAGAATGTTAAATATTTAAAAAAATCTGATGTCTTATCAGATGAAGTAAGAATGGTAACCAACGGTCCTATCAAGCAGAGTAAATAAATCCATATGTCAGCAGTCAGAATATTATTATTTAAATTTTCTTCAAGAATAATAACAAGTGAAAAGTTAAATATAGCTTATTGAATAGATAAAGTACAGAAATGATTTTCAAATTTTTTAAGAAGCATGAAACAGCCTAAACCCAGTAAGTCTACCATATATGGGATACGATTTGTCTTTAAAATGATCAAACAGCAGCAGCTTCTTTCTCGAACCAATAGAAAAACTGATTTTACGCACATGATCTAATACAAATTTTCCATTCTTTCTTTCAAAAGCATAGCATTTATGACAGCCTTTGCTACAGCTGAAAAATCACGTCAGGCGGTTTTACAGCAGTTCAGATAGTTTCACGGATAATATTGATATTGATATTTTTTAAGACATATATTTTTTCAGCATTATATTTTTATAGAGGGAATTTTGAAATGACAAGTAAAGACACAACATGAACCTGATGAGTTTGATCTTATGAAACACTCATTCATATTACATTTTCGGACAGCAGCTTCACTATAGAAATAATTTTGCATAATTCTAATCAGCAGTGTACTATTAAGAAAATATTATTTCAGAAATAAAACAAAAAAACTATTCAGTCTGCTCAGCAAATATTTTTCTCATTCCACAAGTGTACCTTAAGAATATTAAAAAAACCCAAAACAAAGTCTTGAGCTATGATTGCAGCATTCTGTGAAATAGTTTCCAGTCTTTAATGTTGACAATGTGGTTTGGGTTTGGTTTTTGATTCATTAAATCGAAAAATAATAATAATAATAACAATAATAATAATAATAATAATAATAATAATAATAATAATGATAATAATAATAATAATAACAATAATAATAATAATAATAATAATAATAATAATAATAATAATAATAATAATAATAATTATTAATTATTATAATAATAATAATAATAGTAATAATATAATAATAATAATTACAATAATAATAATAATAATAATAATAATAATAATAATAATAATAATAAACAATAATAATAATAATAATAATAATAATAATAATAATAATAATAATAATAATAATAATAATAATAATAATAATAATAATAATAATAATACATTTGATAATAATGTGCCAATAATAATAATAATAATAATTATAATAATAATAGCTATAATAATAATAATAATAATAATGATAATAATAATAATAATAATAATAATAATAATAATAATAATAATAATAATAATAAATAATAATAATGATAATTTCTCTAGTTTAATGCTTTCTAATGATGTGATTGCTGTCCATAATAATTTTAATAAAATAATAATTTATTATAATGGCTAAAATAATAATAATGTAATAATCTTGTATTAATATCGAATACATTTAGGAATGACATAATATAATAATAACAGAATAATTATAATAATGCTATAATATCACCTTAATTTTTGTTTTAATTCCTATATAAAAAACCGACAAAAGCCAATAATAATAATATTAATAATAATAATTATGAATTAATTGACAATTTAGTGAAATCAAGTCAGACTAATTCACTCTAGTCATGAACTCTGTAATAATAACAATAATAATAAAAAATTTTTTTGTAAATAATAATGAGCTGATAATGAATTTGATGATGATGATCATGAGACTAACGATGATGCCAATTATGGTGACAATTTTACAATGGATGATGAAAATGATGAGACGCCTCGCTCACGGTAACATGAATGCTTTGACAATTTTAATGATAATGATAATGATGAAGGCATCGGTAATATTGTCCGTAATAATAATAATGATAAAACCGGGAGGCTAGTTCGATTAGTCAGTACGATCATTAAGTGATTAGTCCAGAGGCAAGGTGTCGGCATTTCAAATAATAATAATAATAATTCAAGCCCCAATAATAATGAACACATGTCGTCTTATAAGGTCTTTGTAACCGAAAAATAATAATCGTCTTATTCAATAACATGTTTATTGACAATTATTCTCACTCTAGATGCTCTCAAATCTGATCTCTCATGTCACAGATATTCAAAATATTTAATTGAATTAAAAGAACTATAAATTATAAAGACATGTTAAACTTCAATGCATTAAAATAGAAATAGCTCTTTCTTAAAATCATCTCTTTATCAGCTCAACGTCTTTTGGAAATCTACTAAGTTTTACAAGATATATAAAGAAATGAACCCAGACTAGCTGTTTTTTTCTATACTTGTCTTTACCCAACATCGAAATTTAAAGGAAACTTTTCCAGGTTACAAACATATACTTTGTCTTTAAATATACCCGTCTTAACAATAACAAACCACTTTTCTTGTTTTTTTACATCTTCCTAGTCTTTAAGAAATGGCTTGTACTTTCAGACATGTTCCACGTTGTCTTTCCACTGGAAATTTACTTTAGTGTTTACATAAATTGATTTGTTTGTGTATGCGTAGTCTTGCTTCCTCTCCCGAATATCACACTTCCCCTTCCCCCCCACCCCGCAAGATACAAATTATGTAGGCTTATTTTATTTGGAACATGATTGGTTTTAGAAAATATACTTTGTCTAGCTCAAATGGAATGATCTCCAAGTCACATGAAAGATTAGGTATTACAATATCATAGTTGAGTCTGGTTAAATAATACTTATTGTTAATTGTCTAAAAACAATTGTTGCAAGCATATCCAGTAAAAATTTGTCTCTCCTATCTTGAAAGACTCCTCTCTGTCCTCCATCAGTTCTAATATCTCAAGTCCATTTAATGTTTTGTCTTCCCTGTCTCTCTTGGCTTAGAACGGTGACATGCAACTTTCCTATAAGTTTGTCTGTGTATCTGTTTAGATTCTGTTATTTTTGTCTGTGTGTCTGTTTCTCTGTTGTCTCTGTCTCTGTCTGTCTCTCTGTCTCTGTTCTGTTTGTCTATTTTTGTCTGTGTCTGTTTAGAGTTGTTATTTTTTGTGAGCGTTTACAAATTTTGCTGGGTTTTTATTATGGAAGTTGTCTCTGTCTCCTTATCTCTCTCTCTTAAACCTTTTAAGCTCTCTCTCTAGTTCTTATATCACTATTGAGTCTTTCTATTAAGTCGTGGGTTACATCAAGCCATGGGTTATATCAAGTACACCAGGATTTCCCCCAATACATTATAATATACTTGTCTCTCTTTCTTTCTCCTTCTAAACTTCTCTCTATTTTACACCTTACAACATCTCTCTCTCCTCTCTACTCTCTCTTTCTCTCTCTCTCGCTCTCTCTCTCTCTCCTCTCTCTCTCATACTCTCTTCTCTCTTCCTCTCTTCCTCTCTCTCTCTCTCTCTCTCTCTCTCTCACTCTTCTATCTACTCTTCTCTATATATATATATATTATTATATATATCTATATATGTATATATTATATATCATGACGCCTTGTGGGCTCTCTCCTTCTCCTTCTCCTCTCCTCGTCGTCTCCTCTCGTCGCTCTTCTCTCTTTCTTCTCTCTTCTTGCTCCTTCTTCTTCTTCTTCTTCTTCTGTCTTCTTCTTCTGTCCTTTCTTCTTCTTCTTCTTCTTCTTCTCTTCTTCTTCTTCTTCTTCTTCTTCTTCTGCTCTTCTTCTTCTTCTTCTTCTTCTTCTTCTTCTTCTCTTCTTTCTTCTTCTTCTTACTCTTCTTACTTCTTCTTCTTACTTCTTCTTCTTCTTCTTCTTCTTCTTTTCTTCTTCTTCTTCTTCTTGAAGGAAGAGCCTCGTTCCCCCAAGCCCCTTTTTGTTCTTCTTCTTCTTCTTCTCCAGAATGAGACCGGAAGCAGTGTGGACAATGGGTGAACCATTCTTCTGTCCAATTTCACTTCTTCAAAATCTCCAGTGAACGCCGTGAGTAGCGTAAGTGATTGCAGGTGTGAGGCTAGGAGGAAATGGGCGTGGACTCTGCTCCTTACTCTGCTTAGCTATTGTTTGTTGTTTCGTCTTCTTCGGACAAGTTGGTTGATGACTATCTTCTAATGACACTGGGTAGTTGAGCTTGGCTTCGCACGCTTCTTCAGGAAATAAAGCGTGTGTATCTCTAAGCCTACCAATACATAGCGATCTTTTGACAGTTAAACGATATCGCTAGTCAAAGCAATTTTGAAAATAAATGCCAGCATGATGATAATAATAATTTAATAATAAAATAATAATAATCATTTTGATAATAATAATACATAATAATAATAACATTTTGATAAGTAATAAGCTGATAATGATCTAATTCACTTCCATTGCGCCCACTATCATCTTAGAACTGCTTGTTCATTGATAAGTAAAATGAGCGCAGGTGACAATCAATGTTTAAGATATAAAAGTGACTAAATAAAAGCGATTAAATGTTCAAGTATTATGGTTAAATAAATTCATACAAGAAAAAGTGGACAATTTGAGGCTTTACCCACATCCACAACTGAGGTGATTTCGGGGTTTTGGGATGGCTTAAATTTAGTTTTCCCCGATCGTAACTGATTCAAGGGATGTTTGATATTTCCTTCTGTGTGTTTGTGATCTTCAGAAAGGAACCTCCTTGTTATTTTCCGTCTCCGATAGTGTTGGTCCCAGACACATCCACCTACCTGGACCAGGGACTTGTAGCATTTCTTTGCTCGAAAAAAGCTATAATAATATGTTTATTCCGAGGAAGGCTATTAAGGCCCTACTACCTTTTGGTTGAGATGTCCAACCCCCTCTGGACTATCGAGTCCCCCACTTTAAAACAAGTAGAACCTGATGGACAAAACAAAATAAATATAATATGTAGATAGTTATGCAAATAAAGAGGGAAGTTAGCTAGCATCTGATAAGATTTAGTTTCTGTAAATGTTGGTTTGTTTATCCGGAAAGAGCCACCGCCCTACATAAAGGGCTGACCTCGTTTGACCGAAAGAGCCATGGCCCTATATGTAGGGCTGACTTTGTTTGACTTCGAAAGAGCCACGGCCCCATTTAAAGGCATGCCATTGCCATCATTGGACTAGAAGAGCCACGGCCATATATACAGGGCTGACCTCGTTTGACCAGGAAGAGCCACGGCCCTATACAGGGCTAACCTCGTTTGACCGGGAAGCGCCACGGCCCATATACAAGGCTGACCTCGTTTGATCGGGAAGCGCCACGGCCCTATATACAAGGCTGACCTCGTTTGACCGGAAAGCGCCACGGCCCTATATACAAGGTTGACCTCGTTTGACCGGGAAGCGCCACGGCCCTATATACAGAGCATAGACCCTGACCTTCTATAATGTTTTCTTCTAACGTCAGCTCACCTAAAATGCATTCATATTTAAGAACGAACACGTTTATTCTTACACGTTACTTACTGCTCATATTGTTGGCGTGTGTTGTTAGTTGATTGTAGCAAAAAGCAAAAACAAAAAACAAAAAACAATCTTGTTTGACAGTTATACCTCTGGGAATTTGGAGATTCCGTCTACTCTCTAACCGCAATCATTACTACTACTACTACTACTACTACTACTACTACTACTACTACTACTACTACTACTACTACTACTACTACTACTACTACTACTACTACTACTACTACTGCTACTACTACTACTACTACTACTACTACTACTACTACTACTACTACTACTACTACTGCTACTACTACTACTACTACTACTACTACTACTACTACTACTACTAAACTACTACTACTACTACTACTACTACTACTACTACTACTATTACTACTACTACTACTACTACTACTACTACTACTACTACTACTACTACTACTACTACTACTGCTACTGCTACTGCTACTGCTACTGCTACTGCTACTGCTACTGCTACTACTACTACTTACTACTACTACTACTACTGATACTACTACTACTACTACTACTACTAGTCTACTACTACTACTACTACTACTACTACTACTATCGGTACCTCAAGGTTTGATGTTCATAATCCTTTTCTTACCGCATACGGTACCGGAACTGAATGTTTGAAAGGGAGATAATGTGCATTCTCTCAGTGAGCAGAATTAATTAGGTCAGACTCACATCAAGGTCGAGCCGTCAAGTTATACCGAGGAAAAGGGGGTCATAATGTTGTTTCCCCCCAATCATCGATAATTAATGTTTAGGTGACACATTTTTAAATTGATAAAACGACTTCAAAAGGTTGTCAGAATAATATAGCAAATTTAAGTTCTAGAGTACTCACTAGGAATTATGTGCATTTAGTAAGAAAACTAGACACTAATATATTTTTCTTCTTTCGCTTGTGACTACATATTAAAACCGAAATTATTCATAGTATGATTTCGTGTGTTTTTTTCTTCTTGTAAAACAGGCATGAATATGGAACGAAGTGAGCGAAGTGCATAATAATTCATAGAGGCACACTATGAAAATAAAACAACGGAAATGAATGAGACGATACTTTCTTGATAAAATCAATTGGCAATGGTTCAAGGCATGGTCGAGAATTAGATGTGGAATGTGAACTAGGGAAATGTAGAAAGGGTAACCAGAAAAAGAACAGAGATTGGGGGGGAGACTGGGGGGGGGGGGGAAGGAGATGGTTTTGAAGGAGGTCAAAGGGGAGGTAACTGCCTGTGTTTTCCTGCCCGCAGTAGTACGAGAAGTCGGTGTAGAGGACAACCGTAGAAGAAAACGCCTCACATTAATTATGATTAGCTGGCGATTATGTTTATGTCAGAAGCGTATCTGGTGTATGCACGAAAGCATAAAGATAGAAGAATAGCTTACTGTTATGTTAATTAAGATCACTTATTTTTAATGATCTTATTTTTTTCAACAAGCGACATAATAAAACCCGATGTAAGTTGTGTGGTTGTTTTTCGGGGTTGTTTTTTTCTTCTTCTTTTTAATTATGAGAGAGAGAGAGAGAGAGAGAGAGAGAGAGAGAGAGAGAGAGAGAGAGAGAGAGAGAGAGAGAGAGACAGAGAGAGAGAGAGAGAGAGAGAGAAACACTCATCACAAGAGAGATGAGTAAGTGCGAAGGTAGACAGTTGTGATGATAAAGAGACAATGATCAAAATGCTCATTAGAAAGAGCAATATGGAGGCCAGAAAGGAGGTAATATCACGATAAAGACGACAAGATAATGAGTCTTCTTTAGACATTTTGGAACTGACAATTGGTGGTTAGCCCTCGGTCTTAAAGGTGAACGAACTACATCAGATTCTTTACACAGTTTTAAAAAACACAACACCCCCCCAAAAAAAAACCCCATCACACGACTCATATCGGGTCTTATTATGCAACTTGTTGAAAAGGTTATTAAAATTGAAGCATCGCTATCTATATACAAGTTATAAATGTTCCGACATTTCAGTTTCTCTTGCTCACAATAAATATATTATTCAGATCTATTTCTAGGCTTGCTGTACAACAGGAATCGAAGAGCAAAAAAATATGTAAACGTATCTATTTTAATTTAAACATTTCAATTCGATTATTGTTACATAAAATGTATCGTGCATGCATATCGCATCGACATTTGAAAAGGCAAGTTGTGTCGTTTAGTCAGGGGTCTCGAGACAAGTCTAGTCATAATAACACGTCAATACTTAATAAAAGGGGCAGGCTGTCACGACTTTGTTTGAGTGTCGAATCGTGTCTGGGAGCGAATTAAACAATTGAAATATGACACTATTGAAAAATTGTGTTCCAAAACATTAGCTGAGAGCAATAACATGGTTAATGCATTTTCTATTTCTTGCTTACCAAAAGTAGATGCTGCCAAAATAGAACACGATACTCGAAATAGGTATAAAATGGGATAAAAGGAAAAATTCATCGAATGAGAGTAGAAGAAAGCAAAGAGGAAAATCAGTTTCTCTGACAACCATTAAATCCCTACTCCGCACGAAACAGTTTATTAACATCAGAACTGGCTGTATGTCATTTAATCCTAATACGGAATTGATAAATCAAAACAAACAAAATAAAACAACGTACATTCATCTCAAATAATTCTCCTGCTTTTCATAAGCACGCAATCCAAAATCAAAACAAAACCCATTAGTTATTTCACATGAATCTACTAACAATAAGACGGTCCTGTTTATCTAAACAAAACAACAAACGACAAAAAAACAAACACCAACAACGATAAATAACAACAATAAAACAACAACAACAACAAGTTGAACAACATTTTCAAATTTGTTTTTTTTCCCCCACCTGTCCATTCGTCTATAATTAACTTTTCTTTCCTGATTAAAACAACCATTCATCAATCAATTCTTTATCGCTTTTCAACAATATCATTATCATTTGCATCCATCATTTGATTTAAATCCATTCAATAAAACGTAAACTTACACTCATCAACGCTTGATTTAAAATCAAGTTCTGCATGTATCACAAACGCATCCAACCTTTTCAAATTTTGATTTGATTTGATTTTATCACGAACATCCATCCAACTAAAGGGATCTCAATCAAGTTCCGTCAATGACTTTTTGCATCCAACGCCTTGATTTAAATCAAGTTCCCATGGATCTTTAACGTGCACAGAGTTTTGTGATCTGCACAGTTCCTATTTTTATCACGAACGTCATCCAACGTGAGACTAGATCAAGTTCGATCCACCTATCTGGACAACATACATCCAACGATGGGGGGGGATCAAGTTCCGTCAATAGTTTCACAAACATGCATCCAACGCTTGATTTAATCAAGTTCCGTCAATGTTGCCGGGGCTGCATCCAACGACTTTTTTTGAAAGGCAACATTCGTCAATCTGGCCACGAACATCCCTCACCTTGATTTAAATCAAGTTCCTTGCCTCTGGCCTACAAACATCCCTCAACGCTTGATTTAAATCAAGTTTCATCAATGGTATACAAACATGCATCCAACGCTATAAAAATCAAGTTCCGTCAATGGTATCCAAACATGCATCCAACCTTTTTTAAAAAGTTTCATCAATGGTATCACAAACATGCATCAACGCTTGATTTAAATCAAGTTTTCAAAAAATCAAAACATGCATCCAACGCTTGCTAATTTAAATTGCACGACGTTCCTGTAATATTATCTGAAAACATGCATCCAACGCTTGATTTAAATAAAAGTTTCAATTGCTGGCTCTTCTGGCGAAGTGTGATGGTATTTTTGGGTCAACTTAGAATCACAAACATAATAAGTGGTATCAAGTTCCGTCAATTCCACCCCAATGTGTCTGAGTCGCTGCGATTTAAATTAGGTTTTCTGTAAAACAAAATGGATCCAACCCCAAAATACGTGCTTTTCAAGGTAAATACAGACTTACGGACTCCGAGCCATAAAACCAAACAAACCCCAACAATTATCCAACGAACCACAACACTTGAACAAAACAAACCATACTAAATACGTTTTTGCATCCATGCATGTGATGAGAAGTCTAGAATTTATAAAGAAAACAAAACAAACAAAAGCGGGAAGGGGAGAGTTTCTTAAAATGGCAAAACGCCTATTATATAATACATTGTTGACTGAAATCCCGTGGAATTTGCAGCAAGAAAAATGATTTTATCCAACTCTAAACGCTACCATCACGTGCACCATCAAATTTTCACATATGATTATTATCTTTGTTTTGACCCAATGTTCAAACTCGATAGGCTCACTTACTTATAAAAATATAAAAATCACTCAAAATACTGTGCAGATCGCTTTTTATAATCAGTATCTAAAATGTGACGTGAGAAAGTGAGATATTTTGGATGATTATTGATTCATCAAGTTTAAAAAATAACATAACATAACAATAATAATATTCAAAAAGATACAAGATATTACAAAAATCTCACAAAGCAAATAACAAAGACATGACATTTTAAATGGTTTCCTTCTTCTTGCAATAGCCACCTTCCTCTTTCCAAAATCTTTAGCAATGTTGTAAAGAGGATTGAATATCTAAGTTTAGATGAACACTGATGTGAAGACAAGCGTCAAAATGACCAGCTCCGAGTTCTACTCAACTATTCATATAATTGCGCGTGTTGACAAACACGTGTTCTGCTTGGTTTTTTTGGTGCCAGGAACCACCTGTAAAATATTGCAATACACTAAGAAGGTACTACTATGATTTGTTTGCAATACACCCATCGCATCGACTTGCTTTACCCAACACACACATACACACAAACACACACACACACCAGTTTTACACTACACTTTCTGCAGGGCCTTTCACTATCAGGTTTCGCCGTTGGTGACATCACGCGCAGCCTGTGGTATTTCTCATATATATCTACTCTCACTTTCTCCTGTGGTGCCCTCTGGCAATGGGAACCAATAAGAAAGCTTAGTTAATTATACAAAAATATTCCGGCATAGGGTCAAAGGTCGTTGTGTTCTCTTCTTTGCATGTACAAAAAATTAAATTTTGGAGTCAGGCACCAATCTAGTTCCATCCTCGAACTGGCGTGGTGCATGCGTGCCTGCTGAACGGACGAATTCTATTTTTATCGAGATCCTCGTCATCTAGACTTAGCGAAAGACCAGCTCTACGTGCTGTGATGCTGATACACACTAATGTGTGTTGCGCGCTCGCTCTCTGTCTGTCTGTCTGTCTATCTGTCTCTATCTATCTGTCTGTCTGTCTGTCTGTCTGTTTGTCTGTCTGTCTGTTTGTCTGTCTTCTCTCTCTCTCTCTCTCTCTCTCTCTCTCTCTCTCTCTCTCTCTCTCTCTCTCTCTCTCTCTCTCTCTCTCTCTCTCTCTCTCTCTCTCTCTCTCTCTGTCTCTTTCACTGTTCAAAAAATTGCGGAGGTGGTATTACATTGTACTACACTGTGTTTTATGATTTATATCAGCTGTCTGAAAGTATGATATTATGACGTAAGTTTCGTACGTGCATTCACCGAAGTATTCGTCATTCGAAAAAATAAATAAAAATAACGGACATTATTATTGAATTGACTTCCGCCGAACCCGTGATGCCGCACTCACCGAACCCGTGATGCCGCACTCACCGAACCCGTGATGCCGCACTCACCGAACCCGCGATGCCGCACTCACCGAACCCCTGGGGTTCGATCATTGAACAAGTTAAGAACTACTGGTTGAAAGCTTGTGAACCGTGTGGTAAAAGTTCATTTTAAGGTCACTGTGGCCCATTTTTAATTTATTTGCTTTGATTTTGCCCGGATTGCATGTAAACAGCCAAGGGATATTTAACGTGGAACAGGGCGTTGTAATGTCTGTCTCCGATGGGACTAGGGGTCGATCCATCTACCTGGACCAGTGAGAAGGGGGGAGGGGGTAGGTTTTACTCGGACAAAAACACCTAGGAGAAAACTATTCAACCTTTCCGCGACATTTTGGTTGAGAGCTCGGCATCTTGCCTCTGGGTCACCGAATCCCCATGGGACCCACAGATCCGCAGTTTATCCCGGTTTCTATAGCATGAAGCGGAGCAGGTGGTAACACATCACCTGCCGGACGGGACGCTGGCCTGTGGTAGGCTTCCACTTCTCAGCTGGTGCTGGTACTCATTTGCACCTGGGTCGAGTGGGAAATGCATCGTAAGCGTAAATCCAAAGGAACACAACGTTGCACCTAACATCGCCGGTCCGGAGACTCGGTAGTTCAGAGGCAAGGTGTCGGCCGCTCAACCAAGGGTAGTGGGTTCAAGCCCCGCCAACCGTTGAAGAATTTTTCGAATTTCTTCGAGCGAAATCTATCCCCCCTCGCTCCCCCCTCCCCCCGGTCCAGGCAGGTGGATGACACTAGTCCCATCGGACACAGACGATAAAAAGGAGGTCCCGTGTGCAGATCCCAACACTCTGCGCACGTTAAAGATCCTTGACTGTTTACAGGGCGGTCCGGGCAAAATTAAAAATCCTACCAAAACCCCGAGATCACCTTAGCTGTCGTTCTGGGTAAATAAATAATAAAATAAAAATTTGCCAGTCATTGTCTCCTCAAGAACTTCATTCATCTGAATCCGTAGACCGGTGGCTAAAAAACAAACAAAAAACAAACCGCAACTGACACTGGATCGCGATGGAGCAGATTCCAATGACGTCACGAGCACCTGCCTTAACAGGCAAAGTATCCATGGTGACCACTGAACACTCTAGAGTTAGATTACATTGTTGGAAACAACACATGTCTAACGAAGGAGCTATCGTAACGCAGTAAAACGATTTTTCATTGTAGTGAATGAAAACACAGGGTTAAGCTATGAAATATTAATATCAAAGGGACATAAGCTGATGTGTAAACAGCAACCGTTGTAGAAAGAGGATGATACAAAGTTGGAAAAAAAGTATTATGACAGTTCTGAATTTTCTTTACACAATGTTTCAATGTAGTGGCAACATTACCAACAATGATCAACAAAGGTTTCTCTCGATTCGACCTTGACCTATCACTGAAAACAATAAAAAAAAAGATCGGAACCATCTTAGATGACTTGCACAATAGAAAAAAACACTGGAATTTCCTGCCTTAACATACACGTATCTATTTAAAAAGCATATTGTGAATGAGTATTTTGCCTTAGATAAAAACAATTTCCACTATAAAAAAGATGTGAAAATTTTGTTTTCCATTTCATTATGTACTTATACTACTTTTTACTTACTTATTCCAATAATCTTATGGATTTTTGTTATGTGTTAGTACATAATAAGCTTTAATCTCAGCGCTTTAGAGCCTTTAATAATAGTAATGCATTTGTTTCAATCTCTGCATGAATTAATTTGGTGCAGATGTTAAGAGAGCATTGCATTAATCCACACGGCTTAGAGTTAGTGATGTAAAACAAGCATTTTTGTTGTTGGTTGGTCTAGAGTAAATCTTATCTTACTAATATTCTCCAAATGAAAATTGCAGCTCTGAATTGTTCTTTTTGTTGTTGTTTAATCATCAAGAGTTCAAGATTTGAAATAACACCCTGGGTTTCGATTATATACATATACATGTAACATCAATTATTAATTCTGAAATTAAATAAAAAAAAAATTAAAAAAAGTTTTTATTCGAACTTTTCTTGCTAAATTGCACATTTTCAGTCACTGTTAGCATTCAATTTTAGCTTACTGGATATCATCCATGTCTTAATTGCTTTAACATATTTAGGTGGATTTGTACGCTTTATAAATGAATAATTACTATTACTTTTACTAAACGGATCGCAGGAGTTGCTGAGGCATCCTGCTCTGATGATCAAGATACGAAAAACGCCCAAGTGAAGTAAGACACTGCTTCTATAATAAACACAAAACAGTTAGCCTTATATCATAAACATCAAAATTTATAGTACATATACACCCATATACTGAAAACACGTCGTACAAACCAGAGCTTAACAAACAACGTGCTTTTAAAACGAAACAAACAAGAATTCAAGCAAACAAATCAACAACAAAAAAGAAGAAGAGACAAAAAAAAACAAACAACAAACGACAACCCCCTCCCCCCAAAACCGAAAAAGACGACAAACCCCCCCACAAAAAGATGTCAGAAAAAGAAAGCTGATTGCTTCTTACCTGATTGAGTAGACTTGATCCGTTGGGTTTAGCCCCTTGTGTAGTGCCCAGAACTGTAACATGAAAAGAAAGAAAGAAAAAAAAAGAATGAAGAAAAGAAAAAGAAGGTGACCCCATTATCGTATTAAGTTTCGAGTATTATGCCGTTCTCTACGTTGGAAAAAAAAAAAGAAGAACGTATAATATTACATGAACAAGGGAGGTAATAACACACTCATTTTTAAGTTAATGTTATAACAGTACATGTATGGCCAATATATAGAGCAATAATATAATACACATATTAATAATAATAATAATAATAATAATAATAATAATAATAATAATAATAATAATAATAATAATAATAATAATAATAATAATAATAATAATAATAATCATATAATAATAATAATAATAATTAATAATAATAATAATAATAATAATAATAATAATAATAATAATAATAATAATAATAATAATAATAATAATAATAATAATAGATGTATTAGACATTTTTATTTTTATTTGTATGTTATGTTATTTTACATATTATTTTAATCACGTAATGCTTAAATGTAAGCAAACTCTTTTGTGTGTTAAGAATAATTTATGTATAGTAAAAATGTGTTGTATTTCATTTATTGTATTCAAGGTATTGTAACACCAAAACAATGTGCCACTTTTTTGGACAATAAAGTTGTATCTTATCTTATCTTCTCTTATCTTCTTGTTATAGTGTGACAAAGCGTCAGTCTCATGGAAGTCTACGCTAGTTTCTTTGTTAAAAGGTTTATTCAAAAGACTTTATAATTATACTTGCAGAGGTATTATTAATAATACAATGCATACACTATTGAAATATTACTTGTGCTCTCATTAAATTCTTCCTTTATCTTGCCCTCATCCTCGTCGTCATTCCCGTTTTTTGTCATCTACCGCTTCCTCCTCCCATAATCATCATTATCATTATCAACATCATCTTAATCAACATCATCATCATCATCATCATCATCATGTTTATCATCTTAACCAACATCCTCATCATCATCATCATCATCATCATCATCATCATCATCATCATCTTAATCAACATCATCATCATCATCATCTTAATCAACATTGTCACCATCATCATCTTTATCCCCATCAACATTATTCTCAACACACCACAACGCATTACACTAACGAGAACGCAACATAAAACACACACAAAGTGGATAACACTAATTCCATACAACACATTCGATCTAGAGATAATTTGCAAGGTTAATAACGCACACTTTGCATTTTTCTTTCTTTCTGTCAGTTCCAATCTGGAATGAGGAGTTACATTATTTAAAGCACAGCATTAGCGCATTAAAACATTGTATTCTGCTTCCCCTGCACAAACATACACATACGCACACATACACATACAGACACAGTACTCTCATTTGCCCTTGAGAGAACAACACAAAACCCAAAACACAAAACAAGGTGGTGAGAAGCTAAACGAAAAAAAGCGAAACAGATTAACAAAACATAATAATATATACACAAATTAGATTAAATAACATAAAAACATAACTAAACCACCACACACTATCAACGAAGAAAAAATTGATAAATGCTTGAAAATGATTTATTTCCCCCTTCTCCCTCCTCTCCATACTCGCTCCCACAAACCCCATTCCAACACACAAACGCATACACACACACACACACACACACACACACACACACACACACTCCTCTCGCTCTCCCATTCCCAACGTAGCCCCTCCTCCCCCTCCCGGCAAGATAAATACCAAACAAACAAACCCCAAACAAAACGATAAGAGAGAGAGAGAGAGAGAGAGAGAGAGAGAGAGAGAGAGAGAGAGAGAGAGAGAGAGAGAGAGAGAGAGAGAGAGAGAGAGAGAGAGAGAGAGAGAGAGAGAAGACAGAGAGAATGAGAGAGAAAGAGAGAGAGAGAGAGAGAGAGAGAGAACGAGACAGAGAGGTGAGAGAGAGAGAGACAGAGAGTGAGAGAGAAGAGTGACAGAGAGTGAGAGAGAGAGAGAGAGAGAGAGAGAGACAGAGAGAGAGAGAGAGAGAGAGAGAGAGAGAGAGAGAGAGAGAGAGAGAGAGAGAGAGAGAGAGAGAGAGAGAGAGAGAGAGAGAGAGAGAGAGAGAGAGAGACAGAGAGAGAGAGACAGAGAGTGAGAGAGAAAGAGAGGTAAACCAATAAATAAATGCAAACGCACACAAACGATTAAAAAAAAAAAAAGAAGAATAATGACAGTCATTTGCCAAAAAAGCGATCTCATTAAAATTTATGGTAATAGGTTTTTTTTTTGCACACTGAAAGTCGAACGAATAGCTCCACAACAATGTCAACCAGAAAGGAGATTGGTAACGAGAGTATAATTCTGTCAATGGAGAATAATCTCTATCATCACACTGCGAGTCAGTAAGTAGATTGTAGTAGTATGCTTGTAAAATGAGAAGCTTGGAAATGTGGGGGTGGGGGAGGGGGCATGGGTGAGTGGGGAGGGGGGTGTGAAGGATTGGACTAGTAGGAGCAGGGAAAAAGAGGCGGGGGTGGTGGGTGTTATGGAAAGTCGAACAATCCGTTAAACACGATTTTTCTACTCCATGCAAACCTCAGTTTAATTTTCATTGGTTCATGCTATCCAGCCCAGCGTTGACCTGGCCACGGAGGGAACTCACTCCCGGTAGTCCAGAGGCAAAGCGTCGGCCTCTCAATCAAAAGAACATGTTTTTTTCCTGGTAAAACCAACCCTGGTACAGGTAGGTGGATCGACAACCTAGTCCTATCGGGGACGGGCGATAAAAAAAAGAAGGTCATGTGCAGATCACAACACTGTGTGCACATTAGAGATCCCTTGTCTGTTTACAGGGCAGTCCGGCAAAACTAAAAATCCCACCAAAACCCCCGAAATCACTTTAGTGGTGGATGGGGAAAAACTAAATAAAATAAAAATCAAACCCCTCATATCACCTTAGTGCTGGATGTGGGTAAAACCAAATAAAAATCAAAACCAAAACCTCAGAGATCACCTTAGCCGTGGATGTGGGTAAAATCAAATAAAATCAAACCAAAACCTCAGAGATCACCTTAGTGCTGGATGTGGGTAAAATCAAATAAAATCAAACCAAAACCTCAGAGATCACCTTAGTGCTGGATGTGGGTAAATCAAATAAATCAAACCAAAACCCCGAGATCACTTTAGCCGTGGATGTGGGTAAAATCAAATAAAAGAACAAAGACCTGGCTTCGGGCCATATGATAAAAGTTGATCAAAACAAAACAGACGATCACATCCGTGGTTCTCGCATGAGACACGGGAGTAATCAATGTTCCTCCTAAGCTGTGCGCGGGAGCGCGCGCATACCAGTGAGAAAGGTGCGCACTCTTGGAAAAATGGCTGCACACACCGATAACAACAACTTTTCTTGTCGTAGGTTTATTCTCATACACATTGCACACAAGTGGAATTTTTTCGTCAAGCTTTGTACAACACCTTA
>JAXRKP010001367.1:117500-127500 GCA_037039925.1 Doris montereyensis | reverse complement strand
CGGAGCTTGTACCGATTTATTATAGCATGAAGTAGAGTATGTAATAAAAGTCATAATGATATCGTTTCCTTGACATGACGATAGTTTCTCGCAGGATTTACTCCCCAGCTAATTCTAGTACCCATTTGCACCCGGGTCACTATACTACAGAAGCTGGCGATCGCTGATGCCAAAAATTTTTAACAAATATGTATCCATAATCGAAATAAAATTTGAAAATCAGATTTGGTTGTGTAGTTGTTGATCATCATGGACATCGATAAAGTCGAAGGTTACAAGCTATAATGATCTAATACAATATCATAAATGCATGTGAGGAAATAAAGAGTTCACAAATCACATGTGTAAAGATAGTGTTGTCGGAAATTGGTGCAACAACTAATCAAATCTTTTTGGCTAACAGATCAAAAGTTTTCTGGTCCGTCGTAGACTCGTCAAAATTGTACTCTTCTCTTGGTTGTCATGATAAATACAAC
Source organism: Doris montereyensis (assembly GCA_037039925.1). Classification (NCBI taxonomy): domain Eukaryota; kingdom Metazoa; phylum Mollusca; class Gastropoda; order Nudibranchia; family Dorididae; genus Doris; species Doris montereyensis. The sequence continues at coordinate 127,024 of JAXRKP010001367.1, read as the reverse complement.
TAATGATAGTAGTAGTAAATATCATCTATGGTAGTGGTAGCAGTAGTAGTGGTAGTAGTGGTAGTAGTAGTAGTAGTAGTAGTAGTAGTAGTAGTAGTAGAGTAGAGCTAGTAGTAGTAGTAGTAGTAGTAGTAGTAGTAGTAGTAGTAGTAGTATAGCTAGTAGGTAGTAGTAGTAGTAGTAGTAGTAGTAGTGGTAGTAATAATAATAGTAGTAGTAGTAGCAGTAGTAGCAGTAGTAGTAGTAGTAGTAGGTAGTAGTAGTAGTAGTAGTAAGTAGTAGTAGAGTAGTAGTAGTAGTAGTAGTAGTAGTAGTAGTAGTAGTAGCAGTAGCAGTAGTAGTAGTAGTAGTAGTAGCATTAGTAGTAGTAGTAGTATTATGTAGTAGTAGTAGTAGTAGACATTTTAGTAGTAGTAGTAGTAGTAGTAGTAGTAGTAGTAGTAGTAGTAGTAGTAGTAGTAGTAGTAGTAGTAGTAGTAGCAGTAGCAGTAGTAGTAGTAGTAGTAGTAGTAGTAGTAGTAGTAGTAGTAGTAGTAGTAGTGTAGTAGTAGTAGTAGTAGTAGTAGCAGCAGTAGTAGCAGCAGAAATAGTAGTAGTTGTTGTTGTTGTGTTGTAAAAGTAGTAGTAGTAGCAGCAGCAAAAAATCAATTCCATCCAAAGTCTTCAGAGTCTTCATATACTTTAATCAATAATCAGTTTCAAAATGTTTAATTGTTAACCTACTCTTGTGAGTAACCTTTTCCAATAGTTCCAAAAAATTGTAGCATGATTTTGTGAATAATCATTGAAAACGGGTACCCACAGTTTAACCTTATTAACATTATTCAGAATTTTACTCTACCTTTGTGGATGGTAACTTCCAACAGATCCAGAAAATGTAATCTACTTTTGTCCAATAGTCAATCTCAAAATATCAGGAATTTTAACCTACCTTTGTCAGCAATGAATTCCAAAATTCTAGAATGTCAATTTACAAATACCATTTATAAAATTGTATCTTGTCTTTATTTGCCAATGGTCAATTCGAAAAAGGTCCAAAATTGTAACCTACCTTTGCCATGAATCAATTCAAAGAGATCCAGAATTGTAATTTATATTGATGAATACACGTTCCAAAAATTCTAGAATTTTAATCTACCTCTCTCTGTCCAAACGATTCTAAAACATCAAGAGGATCCAGAATTTTGACTTTCCCTTGCAAAGAATAAAAGACAGAAAACTTCAGAACATGACAGTACCTTTGTGAATAGCCAATTCCAAAATGTCCAAAACTCTAACCTACTTTTGTGGAGAATAAATCCTATTTTGGCCCAGAATTTCAATCGATCTTGGTTCTAAAGGTCCTTCAATATGTCAGAAATGTTAATTTACGTTTGTGGAGAATACGTTTTTTAAAGTCCTGAATTTAAACTGTCCTTTGTAAATAAATCACTCTAAAAGGCCCCGAAGACCAATATTACTACACCTTTGCCAAGTTTCATGTCGAAAGGATTCAGAATTGTAACGACCCTTTATGAATAATCAATTTAAATATATCCATAATTCTAACCTACCTTTGTGAAAATGAATCCCATGAGGTCCAGAAATTTAACCTACCTTTATGAATGATAAATTCCAAGAGTTTCAGATCTATTTAATATCGTTGTGAAAAATAATGAATTCCAGGAGGTCCAGAATTTTGTGAATAAATAATACGTTCCAAAACGTCCAGAATTTCAACCTATCTTCACGAATAATCCACAGCGAGAGGTCTAGAATTGCAATCTATCTTTGCGAATATTCCATGGAAAGAGGACAAGAATCCAAGCTATCGTTGCCGAATAATCTACAAGAGTTTCAGAATTTCAAACTACATTCGTAGATAATAAATTCACAACTATCCGTAATAATAATTTTCCTTGGTGAAAATTTTTAACTTACCTTTATACGAATGATCAATTCAACAACAACAACAACAACAACAACAAATTCAGAAATTTCAGGTCGTGGATTTACGACAGTGTTTGATAGTATCTAGATGTATCCCTTCTTCTTCTTCTTCTTCTTCCTCGTCGACTCCAGAAGCGTTGTACTTGAACCAAGTTGGGGGTTTGATGTCCTCAAGGCACCTCCACCACCACCCCATTATTGTAAAGGCCTTCATTGCATTACCATGTGAGTCACGTGACCTCCAAAGCCTTATTATTACATGCAAGGAAGTATCGAAAAAAACAATAATAATAATAATAGACTCTCTCTCTCTCTCTCTCTCAGCGTGACACCATAATATAGGAATCGTATGTGTGCTCGTTAAGGTTAACCTTGCTTTTTGCTGGCTGCTGTTTGAAGTTAATTTACTTTATATACAGTCCTATATATCGTTCATCTTTCACTTTCTTTTTTTCTTTTTTTTTTTCCTTTGACGTTTCTCACTCTGATTGTTTTGTTTTGTTTTTTTTTCTAGGTTGTTTTTTTTTGTTGGGGGAGGGGGCTACCGTGTCGTGGTTAAAATGAGAACAATAGCAACAACAACAAAACGTCTAGCGTGATTATTTGAGAGCCCTCTTTACATGGATTATTTGCAAAGATAGATTTGATGCACGAACCCTCAAATGAATAAGAATGAATCATCATTGCATTGTATCTCATAAGAAAAGAAAATGACTCATTCGTTGGTAGATGGTTGAAATTAGAACCAGTGAAGCTCGATGGAAACAATTTTAACAAAGAAAAGAAGAAGGAAAACAAAAGAATACCACACCGAAGCAGCAAACATATCCGCATCATTAATCATAAAGCAACGCACTACTTTCGTTCATATTTTCACCCCTCCGCCCCCCCATCCGCCACCCCTAATTTGTTCCGATAATTAGTATTATCTGACTTCGATTTGTTCTTGGCCTCTTGAAATAAATAACATTATGTGTATGTGTGTGTGTGTGTGTGTGTGTACGTGTGTGTGTGTGTGTGTACGTATGTATGTTTGTGTATGCCTTTGTAATCTTATGTATGTTTGTTAGTGTGTCTATGAATATGTTTGTGTATTTAGGAATATGTTTTCGCGTCTGTAGGTATGTGTTTGTGTATGTGCCTTTGCATTTTTGTATGTGTGTGTGTCTGTATGTCTATAAATGTGTGTGTTTGTGTGAGTTTGTTTATCTATGTATGTGTACACTTAGGTTACGTGTTAAGAATGTGTGTAAGAGTATGTTTATAAGAGTATGTGTGTGTCTCTCTATAAATGCACGTGTACATGCGCTTTAGTGTATATATCTAGAATGTGAGTGTGAGTGTATATACATATATGAGTGTTTGTTTGTGTGAGTATGTGTGTGTCTTTATAATTGTGCGTGTTAATGTCTGTTTGTATGTATATCTAGGAATGTGAGAGTAGGCATATGTATATATGGGGGGGGGGGGTGCGTGTGTGTGATGCTTGTATGATTATCATATATAAATATAGATATATATATATATATATATATATATATATATATATATATATATATATATATATATATATATATATATATATATAAGATATAACTATATATATATACGTACATGCGTTGCAGCGTATGTGTCATGTATGTTTGTTTGTATGTGTCATCACATTCTAAAAGGTTAACCGGTGCGTCCAAATCAAATATTTTCCAGTTAATAAAACGTCCCCAAGGGGATTTGTTGCCTTTTTTATTTGTTGTTATACATTTTCAGCCCTGTTTTAGTGTTTAGTGGTTTTAATATTTTATCGCATTTATTTAACCTTAAATTACTTTCTTCCGGAAATACAGCGAGTAGAGATTCATTACGCATTCTACACTGAGCTTGGAGGGGGTTTTTTTTATATGTTTTTTTTTTTACCAAGGTTAACACTTAAGTGTAAATGTAACTTGCTTCAAGGCCATTACGGCTCATCAGTAATATGGTGTCGGCCTCTCAACCAAAATGTAGTGGGTTTGAGCCCCGTCAACGGTTGAACAATTTTCTCGAGTTTTTTCGAGTAAAATCTATCCCCCTGGTTCAGGTGGATGGATCGACATCTAGTCCCATCGAAGACGAGCGATAAAAGAAGGTCCCGTGTGCAGATCACAATACTCTGCGCACGTTAAAGATCCCTTGGCTGTTTACTGGGCAGTCTGGGCAACAACAACAAATTTTAAACTATCAAAAAACCCGAGATCACCTTATTTGTGGATGAGGATACATCAATTCAAATCAAATCAAATCAAATCAAATCAAATCAAATCAAATCAAATCAAATCAAATCAAATCAAATCACAGATACAGTTTATCCGAGTGTCCATAGCATGAAGCAGAACAGGTGATGATAATCACCTTTTGCATTGGGACTTTTTGTTTGTCCGTTTGAAATTTACCCCGTCCACCATATGTGATGATCTCAGGGTGAATTACGAGGAAACAACAAGAGGAAAGACAAGTCAAACAGTTAGTGGAAAAAGAAATAGGACCTACCAGCTGCACCCATCTACCGCCCACTCCCTGAATAAGACGCTAATCTGACGCAGATTTTTACTCCCAAGCTAGCGCATGTACCCATTTGCACCTGGGACAAGTGGGGGAAATGTGTGTTAAGAATAATTCGTCAGAACTAGCATTGCTAGGATTTGAACCTGGAAATTCATGGTCCCATGTCTGGTAGCATTACCACTGGGCCACCGACGCCACTCAATACTTTATACTGTGTATTAATTAGCATAGATAACATAACATAAGACCCAATTATAAAGATGACTTTATTATCTCGCTAGAGAAATTTCATTGTGGTCCATAAACATAACAAAAAGCATACACGACACACGTACACAAACACACACAGACACAAACCACACGCAAACATACACAAACACAAACCACACGCAAACACACACAGACACAAACCACACGCAAACGCACACATACAAACCACACACGTACACAAACACACACAGACACAAACCACACGAAACACAAACCACACGTACACAAACACACACAGACACAAACCACAAACAACACACACACACACATACACACACATACACACACAACACACACACACACAAACACAGGACACACGTACAGAAACACACACAGACACAAACCACACGCAAACACACACACACACACACACACACACACACATTATCATACATAGTAAAGTAAGTAAATTTTCTCCACGGCCGCTACGGTCCACAGAGCCGGAGTTCATCCCGGTTTCAATAACATGAAGCGGAACAGGTGATAATATTCATCTCCTGGCCTGGACGCTAGTCTAACGCAAGTTTTTTTTTACTCCCAGGCCAGTGATTGTACCTTTTTGCACCTGGGTAAAGTGGATAAAATGCGTGTTGCGTGTCTTTCCCAATGAACACAACGTCGGACCTAGCTTTGCTAGGAATCAAATCCGGAACCTTATGATCCCCAGTCCGACAGCCTAACAACTCAACCAACGGTGCTACACATTATTCCATACATACATCCTCCGTTTCCGAACACATGGACACAAAACATTTTAATATACATGTATATTTTGCAATTATAGTTTAATGAAAGATGAAATCAAATGAAGGGATTGAATATTGTTTGGTTTACCAATACATAAACTATATATATAAGCTTATACCGATAATTTATTCACAGAAGCATTCTAAACTTTCATCCTACATAAAAGTAAAGCAAAATACGAAGGCCTTCTCAACTCCCTGAGGAACATACAGTACAGCGGCCTGTTACGCGCTTCGTGCTAACATTCTGATAAGATCTTTCTCTCCCTAAAAATAGCTGGCTTTTCATTCACACCCGAGTCAAATGATGAAAGCAGAGTAAAGTATCTTTTTCCAAAGGTACAACGTTGGGAAAAAACACCTGTGCCAGCCATGGATTTTGAACCAGTACACTTGTGTCGCTGTGATTACAAGCTCACAACAATACACTTGGACCAGTAGTGTCGCTGTGATTACAAGCTCTCACAACAATACACTTGGACCAGTAGATTATTACAAGCTCTCACAACAATACACTTGGACCAGTAGTGTCGCTGTGATTACAAGCTCTTACACTTGGACCAGTAGTGTCGCTGTGATTACAAGCTCTCACAAGCTCTCACAATACACTTGGACCAGTAGTGTCGCTGTGATTACAAGCTCTCACAACAATACACTTGGACCAGTAGTGTCGCTGTGATTACAAGCTCTCACAACAATACACTTGGACCAGTTGTGTAACGTCGCTGTGATTACAAGCTCTCACAACAATACACTTGGACCAGTAACGTCGCTGTGATTACAAGCTCTCACAACAATACACTTGGACCAGTAGTGTCGCTGTGATTTCAAGCTCTCACAACAATACACTTGGACCAGTAGTGTCGCTGCAAGATTACCAGTAGCGCTGTGACTACAAGCTCTCACAACAATACACTTGGACCAGTAGTGTTGCTGCGATTACAAGCTCTCACAACAATACACTTGGACCAGTAGTGTTGCTGTGATTACAAGCTCTCACAACAATACACTTGGACCAGTAACGTCGCTAGTGTCTCAAGCTCTCACAACAATACACTTGGACCAGTAGTGTCGCTGTGATTTCAAGCTCTCACAACAATACACTTGGACCAGTAGTGTCGCTGTGATTACAAGCTCTCACAACAATACACTTGGACCAGTAGCGTCGCTGTGATTATAATCTCTCACAACAATAACGATTTCCTACATACAACTCCTCGATGCATAATAATATTACGATGACTATTATCTCCGTAGAGAAATCGCGTTGTGGTGCACTGACAGAACGAAAAGCACACACACGTATACAAACACGCACAGACACAAACCTCACATGCAAACACACACGCACACGCACACACATACACACACATATTATTTCACATGTGCCTACATAAATCGCCCTACCACGTAAGATGAAATCAAATGAAGGGATTTGAAAAATGTAGCTTATTATAATGTAATCAATTTGGTCGAATATTGGAACGGCCTCATCTGCAGATCTGCTGTCGAGTCGCCCTCCTTGTCAGCTTGTTGTTATATAGGAGGCTTTGTGTCGAAATGAAGTGTTGGCTATAAAAAAAATCCCAACCAATCACATAAGTTTACTAGGAACTATTCGTTACTGTTTCTTATGCAGATCTTAACACTATGTGCACGTTAAAGATCCCTTGGCTGTTTACAGGGCAGTCTGGGCAATATTAAAAAATCCTACCAAAACACCCGAGATCACATAAGTTGTGGATGTGGTAAATCAAATCAAAATGAACAGTTTCTTATTCCTCGAGACAGACTACTTACCTGGACACGATTCTGTGATTCTCCTTTTACCTGCTTTAACATTGAAATCACCACACACAAAGAATGTTGGGGTTTTTTATTAAGTTGGGTAACTAATAATAGTATTCTAAAACGCTTACAATTGGTTCAAAACTGGGCAGCAAGATTGATTTTTAGAACATTCTGTTAACTTGACTCAGTCTCTCCTTTTTGCTCTCCAAATTACATTGACTGCCAGGTGAGAAAAGGATCAAATACAAAGCATGTGTCTTAGTCTATTGGTGTCTTGAAAACACAGCCCTTCCCGGGGACCTTTCGGATCAATTACACATACAGATATACAGCTCCCAGCAAACTGCGTTCTGCAATAATAACTGAACCCCCCCCCCCCTTTTGTCTACGAGATCCTTTGTTCAGAATTGAATTCGTAAAAAAATTTGAATTTTCACATTTTGGACCGAGTCGTTTTGGGATTTACTTCCTCTTATGACTACGGGAAGGGGGTCGCTGCCTTCTTTTAAACGCCAGGTTAAGGCGTGATCTTTAGATTCATGAATGAAATCGTGTCATATAATTTTAATTGTATGTATAACCTTGTATCTATGTAAAGCGCATAGAGCCTAATCCATGGGAGACTGTGCGCTATAGAAATATGTTCCTTCTAATTATTATTATAATAATAATATTATTATTATTATTATTATTATTATTATTATTATTATTATTATTATTATTATTATTATTATCATTATTATTATTATTATTATTATTGTTATTATTATTATTATTATTATTATTATTATTATTATTATTATTATTATTATTATTATTATTATTATTGTTATTATTATTATTATTATTATTATTATTATTGTTATTATTATTATTATTATTATTATTATTATTATTATTATTATTATTGTTATTATTATTATTATTATTATTATTATTTGATATGATTTTACCCACATCCACAACTAAGGTGATCTCGGGGTTTTAGGCAGGATTTTAAATTTTGCCCGGACTGACCTGTAAACAGTCAATGGGTTTTTAACGTGCACATAGTGTTGTGATCTGCAGACATAACCTCCTTTTTATAGTCCGCCTCCGATGGGACTAGGTGTCGATCCACCTACCTGGACACGGGGGTGGGGTGGGGAGGGTAGATTTTGCTATTGATTGATACATTTCTATATTTCCTATCACGACTTATCACGATAAATACGGTGCAAATTAAACTGAAATACCGAGATGTCTTGGGGGATCATCACTCCCTCCGCCGAATAATAAGATTTAATAACTGAGAAGGGAAAAAAATTAAACCTCCCCTAGAAGAGGCAACACGTCACGTTTCGGGGTTTTCTCTTCAACATACACTGAACAAGCAAGGAAGACATCATTGTTGACTAACATCTAAAAGACAGACAAGCGTAGGGGGAAAAGGTAAAGGGAGCGAGAGCAGAAAGTAGAAGGAATAAAATTGTTTTTTTTTTTTAAAGAAGAAGAAGAAAGAAAGAAAACTCCAACTGACCATCTTGATCACAACTGGGGATGAGTCGTTTGAGTTCTGACAGAACCCTGGAAGCGGCGATCATAACGCTTACATCGCTCAGCTGGTGGGGGGGGGTGGTTTCAGAAACCTGTGGCTAAATTACTTTGGCATTTGGGAGATACCCATGAATGCATTGTGTACTAATAGAAACCCTCCCCCGCCCCACCTTACCTCCGTCCCCTCCTAACGAATGTCAAAGCTTTATCGGCCCAAACGACACAAAACGCGTGTCGCCACCCGGCCATGGTTTGTTAATGCTTAAATACTTGAGTCAGTAGAATACTTTTATATCAGGAATGTGGATATTCCGGTAAGTAAGCGTTCGAAATGTGAGTATTTGAGTCAATAGCTTTCTGACATGTGAGAACTTGAATCAGAATGATATTATTATATCAGGAATGTGAGTATTCTGGTAAGTAAGTGTCCGAGATGTGAGTATTTGAGTCAACAGTTTCTGAAATGTGAGAATTGAGTCAGTATGATATCATTCTTAAGTCCGAGACATGAGTATTCTAGTAAGTAGGTTGCTACCAAATGACTGTCAAGACCTCGTTGTTTTCGTCTATGCTTGTCTGTCATCGCAAACTTCAAGCATGTGTCAAAATTGCCAATTTGATTATGAAATATCGAATCAAAAGTTATGAGATAGTCCCAATTTGTGTTGAATCGGTGAAGCGTGACTTTCGATCAGGCCGGAATGTAAAAAC
>JAXRKP010001367.1:85000-112500 GCA_037039925.1 Doris montereyensis | reverse complement strand
GTGTGTGTGTGTGTGTGTGTGTGTTTGTATGAGTTTGTATGTGTGTGTGTGTGTGTGTGTATTTGTACATGTGAAGGTGTGAATTTTTGCGCGTTTGCTATGAATCTACGCGACAACTTTCACAGGACAATGACCTTTCTTTTTCTCCACAAAAATATGTCGTAGTCAGAATAAGTCACAAACTCCGCGATGCCGTCACCAGATGAGAATCCGAACACCAGAAGACCATTTCTTTCTTTCTTTATTAGTTCCCATTTCTACCTTTCGGTCTATGGGTTTAGATGCCCAAAATGATCTTTCTCCAGGCTGTCCTATCCTGGCATTTTCTGTTTCCTTTCGTGAAAGTTAAATTTCTTTGCTTTAATGCCCCATTTTTATGTCTTCTTCCCACTTTCTCCGAGATCTGTCTTTTGATCTTCTACAGTTTTAGCATTGTATACTGATTTAGATATTCTATTGTCATTCATTCTGTTTACATTCCTAAATCATCTCAGTTGATTCATTTCTATCTTAGTTTTAATGTCATCTGCTTTGGTTTGATCTCTTATTGTTGTGTTTCTGATTTTTTTTCTCGTTTAGTTTTTCCTACTTCTCTTTTTAGATATTTCATTTCAGCTGCATGTATTCTATTGTATTCCGTACTGCATAAGATCCAGGTTTCACTGCCATAGAGGAAAGTAAGACAATAAAATGTGTTGTATACTGCCATTTTGGATTTTGTTGACAATTCTTGTTTGTCTATAAATGCCTTTCCTTTATAGTTATATCTTGTCATTGCCTTTTGGAATATCTGGCTGATTTCTTCTCTTAGTTTTCTCTCTGAGTTAATCATTACTCCTAGGTAATTGTAGCTTTGAACTTCTTCTAAATTCTCCCTGCCCAATCTCAGATTTTGTGTTTTAGCTTCCCTAGTTACTTGCATTGTTTTGGTTTTCTTTGCATTTTCTCTCATTCCTCTTTTTATTTGGTTCATTATTTATCATGTTGGTATTTGACTGGAGGTCCCTTTCGATTTTCCAAACAGATCTAAATCATCGGCAAATGAAAGCATTGATACATTCACTGATTTGAGCTTCCGCATACCTACATTCATTTTTTTCATTTTTGAGGATGCCTTTGCGACTAAATCCATAAATGTGATAAGCAAAGAGGACTTAGGTACAACCCTGTCTTACTCCTATATCTACATCAAATTCTGCAGATATGTTTCCTGCTACTTTCACTGCACATGTTGGTTTATTGTAAAACTCTTAATTGCTTCTATTATATTTTGCCTCTACATTGTGTTCTTTTAAGGACTGTCATAATTCGTCCCTCCTCACAGTGTCAAATGCCTTTTTAAGTCATTAAAACACAGGTGCAAGTCAATGGTTCTCTCAATGAATTTTCTTTATTTGTCTAATTGTAAATATGTGGCCTTGTACACTTCTTCCGGTGTAAATCCACTCTGCTGTTCTTCGGTCTGATCCTCTACTCTTTTCCTTAGTCTCATTATCAGAATCCTGGCATACACATTTCCTGGTACCCTAAGTGATATCCCTCTATAGTTTGAGCCTTCCATATTTGATCTTTTCTTGTGTGTTGGTACTACCGTTCCCTTTTTCCAGTCGCTTGGCACCTGTTTTGACATCCATGCTTGTTGAAATATTGCATGTAGTAGCCTGTCTGCCTCTCTCTTGGTTTTTAATCATTTCTGGATAAACTTGACCCGCTCCTGGGGCCTTTCCTAATTTCACCTTTCTTATAGCTGTTTGGATTTCTTCCATTGATATATCTACATCTTCAGCTGTCTCCTCAGTATTACTTGTTACTCTTACTAATTGATCTTTACTGCTTGATTCATCATATGTTCTGGAAGGATTACGTAATTGTTGAAAATACTTTTTCCACGCTTTCATTATTTCTCCTTTTGGCATTCTTAATTTGTCGTATTGGGCATGCTTTGGTCTTTCTCGTGCTCTTCATTGCCCCCAGAACAGCTTTTGATTTCCTTGATAGCTTTCTTGAAGTCTTTGTCCAAACTCTTCCCATTGATCCTGTTTTGCTTTCCTCACTTCCTCTTTGGCGATAGTTCTTTTATTCACGAAATATATCCTATCCTCTGGTCTCTTTGTTTGCAAGTATTTATTCCAGGCATCCTTCTTCTTTGGTCTTACTGTTGACATTCTCATTCCACCATGCTGTCCTTTTCCCATCCCCTTTAATTTGTTTCTTACCACAGACCTCTTCAGTACGACTGAGGAGTGTTTCTTTATGCATTTGCCACTTTTCTTCTATTGTGCTATCATTCAGATCCATCTGCCTTTCACTGATAAATATTTTTATCCTAGATTGGTATATTATTTCTTTTACTGTTGGTTTATTTGGTTCCTCTATTTTGAGTTTAGTAGCTTTCTTCTCTTTCCTTTTCTGTTTGTTTTCTTCAGTCAGTAATCTCATTTTGGCAATGACTATGTGATGATCACTAAATATTTTTGCTCCTCTGTCTACTCTTGCATCCAATGTACTGTAAAAAAAAGGATCTGCTAACTATTATGTGTTCTATGATTGACTTGTCACACCTGTCTTCATTTACTCTTGTGTATTTGTGAATATTCTTAGGAGGAAAAAAAGTGTTGGCTATTTTCATGTTTTTCTTTAGGCAAAAATCTATTAGTCTCTCTGCATTTGGAGAAGTTGTTGTGTCTCCTTCTTTACCTTTTACTCATCCTGATGTTTCTATATTGTTGCCTACTCTAGCGTTTAAATCTCTTAAAACCATTAGTTCCTATTTGTGTTTAATATTCTCTGCCACTATTTGTAAATCGTTTTCGAAAGTATCTTTTTCTTCTTTAGTAGCGTCTTCGTTTGGCCCATAAGCTATTAATAATTTAATTTCTCTTCCTTTTGGTTTAATATTTACCTCTAATAGCCGTGGGCTTATAAATTTCCAACTTTCTAGTAGCCTTTCATGCCTTTTATGCACGAAGAGACCTACTCCTGCTCTAGCTTTATCCATTTAAGAAGAGGTAATTTAAATTATACCCTAGCTCTTTAGCGTCATCGGAATCAGTAATTCATTGCGATATACTTTGTCAAAAGGCTTTTGGGAAATCTTGGAGAATAGAATCTACGTTGGCCTTTTTGATCCAAAGAATCGGGGTATTGAAGAAGGGGGAGGGGGAGGGGAATAAAAAATGTGGAGATAGACAGAATGGGATAGCGTGAGAAGGAAAATGGAGAGGAGGAGTGAGAGGGGGGAAAACCGGGTTTGGTTTCGTTTTGTTCTTTGTCGAGGTTTTTTTTCTCCTTTGGTTTTGTTTGTTTGTTGTTAGGTTGCTGTCGTTGTGTTGTTGGTCATCGTGTATTTCTGTTGTTCATATTTGTATTTCTCGTCATATCTGTAGTACCGGTAACATACTGTTACATGCATCACTATAATCAATGATATAATATTAATTCATTTACTTGTTCATTCATTTGTCATTAGGTTCTTCGCTCCTTACTTATTTCCCTTCTTTTATTCTATCCGGCAAGGGGTTTGTTGTTGTTTTGTTTGTTTGCTGTTGTTTTTATTTTGTTGGGGTTTTTTTCAATTCTTTTGAGGGTTTTTGTTGTTGTTGCTTTTTAGGCTTCCCCCCAATCCCCACCCATTTAGCCTCCTATTTCCACCCAACTTACACTCTTTCCCATGCCTCTTTCTACCTCTCACCCTGATCGTCTTTATCTGTCCATGACATAGGCCTACCCCCTGGGTTCCTAATTTAGTCCATGTCTTAATAACCATTTTTCCATTTTGCTGTTTCTTCCGATGAAGAATTACATCCAAAACGCCGCATGTTTTTTTTTTTTTGTTTTTTTTTTTGGTTATAGAGTGTCCATATACATGTACATATTATGTCTACTACTTTGTGTTCCTCTTGTGAACACATTACGTCTTCGGAAGAGTGATATTTCGTATACCGTCAAGTCTCTCGAACCACTTTGATAGAAAATCAACATGGCGAAAATGCCGTTGTCGCGATAAACAAACCCGGGAAAATATTTTCATTGTTGTTGTTATCCTGTCCATCAACTTGAGAAGTCTGAAGGTGTCATAGAAAAACCCGATTTAAAGGGTAACTACAAGTATTTGAAAATATTCTGGTTTCTGCTCTTTGCAAATGCCTTATCTCTCAATCTTTCATATTGGTTGAAAAAACACAGTCATGATTAAACCTGTCTCAAGTGACTGGATGAACTGACTCTGTCTCTGTCAGTTTTAGAAGTTAGACATGGTAGAACTCTAGATCTAGATCTAGCTCTAGAGCAAGATTATGGATATAGTTTCTGCAGAAAGCTAGAATAAATCTGGAAGAACTACCATAGTTGTGTACACACTATCACCATCTCTGACCCTGAACTTTTTGTTATGCTCACTTTTTATTTTACTGAATTTCGCTCACGGTACTAGAATCTAGTATAAAAAATTTAATAATGCTGTGCCCACTATGGAAATTTTCCGAATTGAAGTATCCTCTTTCATTCAACCTTTACTTTTAAAATGCTGAAAGGATATCCGTAGTCGCAATACACCCACTTGAGATTTTTAAAAATTGGGGGGAAAAAGAAAGCATGTATGAGAACTTGCTTTCAGTCACAGCATTTTCTGATTGCTTGAGAAGGTAATCTGATACGATGAGATACTTCAAGACAACAGACTGTCTATTTGCACCGTTATTCTGGTCAAATTAAGTGTGATATTACATATATATTCATTTAATGGGAAAATCCAAATTCAAATAAAAGAACAGCATCAGTATCTTTCTTTAAACAGGTAACATAACTGCAATCTCATGATTGAATACTTTAGAGGAATAAATATCTGTGTGCCATATTATACACGCTATGAATACATTGAGTTGTTTGGGTTTCCTTGAGTCAAAAGTTTTCTTGTGAATGTTCAGCCTCCAAGTACATTTTGATGCAAAAATACTAAAACTTACAAGCATTCCAATTTAGAGAAGGAAGTGACTATTTGCCATAAATGGTGAATACCTTGTTTTTTAAAAATTCTATATGCTATTAGTATTATAGGTGTGTCCGGATATGGATGACGAATCGAATAGCATTTCAGTTATCAAGTACGTGCTCCTAACTGATAAAACACACACTCGCTATATCTTTCTGAGTACTGCGTGTGCGTCTTTTCTATCTTTCATTTTTGTGTGTCCTCTCTCATATTTATATATATATCTATATCTCATATATCTATCTCTCTCTCTCTCTCTCTCTCTCTCTATTCTCTCTCTCTCTCTCACACACACACACACACCACACTTATAAATATTCATCGTACAAAAGAGCAACACAACATATAAACCGTAAAAGAGGTGAGTGTCGGAGGGGAGAATCCACAGTGTAGGCGGACAAAATACACTCTCCCACTTTCACTACAAAACTGAAAATTACTCATCTATCTGAGACTTAACAGCTTGACTAGAACAGCTTCGTTAAAGCGATGTTACTGTTTTTGCCCACCATAGCTGATATCTGTAAACATTTCAGACAGAAAATAATGGATGTCTTCTTGAGCTGGACGAATAGCATGGCTTGGTTTGAAGTATTGTTTTACCTACAGTTGTTGCCTGGGGTTGGGTTTTTTTGTGGTGTGTTGTTAACTGTTCCATCTTTCCTTCTTACAGGGTCACCAGTCAAAATGGCTCAATAGATTGGTCTGCCATTGAGGATGTTAAAGCCACCAACATATCAGAAGATGAAGCAGAAACTTTGTTTGAAAAGTTGAAAGATGTGAGTACATTTTCTTGTTAGTTTTTGCAGTATCTTTCATGAGAGCTTTCAGTATTCAGTATATAATATTTTCTTGAAATGTCCACAATCATCTGTCTCTATTCTGTGCCAAAGAATGATATTAGTACTTTTATGAGAAAAACAAATATAAGTGCCACGGACCAAATTTTGAAGAACATATTTGTTTAAGACAATTTTCTCAAATGTGTAGCAATGAACAGGCTTTTAAAAATGTCTAAAAAAATGATGATATTTTCCAACACACACTTTGACGATATGTTCTAGTGTACTTATTGATTATGTTAGCCTACAGTCGATTAAACAAAAAGACGATTTCAAACTTGTCCGTTTCTAGTTTTTGATTTTCCTCATAGAGAAAGGCAAAACGTCTTTCTTAGTTGACATATTCTAGTCTAATCAACATTTAAACATTTAAGTAGATAACATAAGGTTCCTACTATTATTGACTATGCCCATGTCTATTATGTATTTGTTCTAATAGTTTGTAGAATTTATGGCGGTCTCAATTAAAAAGCGTATCATGATTACATGGTCGACCTTACATCCAATGTAGTATGATATTAAGTGATTGTCTATGAAGAGACAAACAAAATTATATGTATAATTCAGCTTTAGATTTAAGCAATTGTCTATGAATTTGTGTTAAAAGAGATGAAAGTATACATATAATTCAGCTTTATACTTGTTTTTATGAGAATAAGCTGCAATATCATGCAACGTATTAAGCATTTCATACAGAAATTGACTGGTTTTCATCCATCACCCATGAATATATTTAAGTAATACAATTGAAGTGTGCTCTTTTTTAAATCAAAACTTGATTCAGTCCACTTTTGGTCCAATTGGAGTCGTTACTTGGACCGTATGTGAAATGTTAACATCTAGTCGTGGTACACTTTGGCTGTGCGGATCCATGTCATTCTATCTGTTTTCAAACCTGTTTAGTCCATTCCTCTAGGTTTTCTAAACGTGCTCAGTCCATGCATATTTGTGTGCAGTAAGTCTTTTTTCTCTTTCCTTCCGCTATTCCCTTTCTTCAAAATGACATTTATTTCCGACAATTTTCTCTTATACAAAGACAATGAAACCCTGCTCATTGTGATAAAGGCAGAAGACATTTAAAACAATCATCATATTCAAGATGATAAAGTGAAGGGTTGTTTAACTGAGGGTAGCATTGATGGCCGAGTGGTTAAGTCGCTGGACAGATGATCATGAGGTCCTAGGTTTGAATCCAAGCAATGCAAGGTCCGATGTTTTGTTCCTTGGGACACTTACTATTACTCAATCCAGGTGCAAATTGGCACCAGCAACAGGTTGGGAGTCAAATTTATTCTGATGGTATCATAGCTGCCATCCGGTCGTAAAAATCGTATCTAGTATGTTTTCTTAGCCTTGAGTCAGTAGGTCTATATTTACCTTCAAAATTATGTTTAAGAAGGTCAACTGTAGTTCTTTTAAAAAAACCTAAGTGAATGGCAGAAACTCAGCAAAATTTGTGACGAAAATCGGTGACGCCATTCTGAGTTCACAAAACAACCGTTGCATTCACCAGAATGGCCAGTGATCAGGCAGGCATTTTGTTATTTACTTTAAAGGGGGTTAAGTGCAGTTAAATTATCAATATTACGGGCTGTCATGCAAAGTTAGAATTAGTTTGTGCGATCATAGTCTGTTTTTTTATTTGAAAAGGTTTGCAGCTATGTGATATTTACGTACATGACTGGAAAACATTTTATTTTCTTCATTCCCTACAGGGCCAGGCTGGCTCCCCGACCTTGATGCCGGCAAGCTACAAAAGCTGTTTGAAGTGACCCAGGCTATCATGGTCAACAGGCACCAGTTGGCTGAGGATACAATGAACGAAGCAGGCGGAGGCCAAAAAATCTCTGAAGAGAGGTAACAATCAATAATCTCTATGTATAAAACTCAGAACCACTGCACCTAAAAATCCCCATATTTCGCGTGTAGGTTTAAAGTATTATGTTTTAGGTTCTGTCTTATTAACATTTAGATAAAGATAATATTTGAGTTTTTGTTTCAGAGATTGTTTGGCTTCGACCTGAACGAAAACTTTTTCGCTGTAGCTAATACATCGATTTCCAGTCAATACGATAAAAGCTCACACAACCTCAGTATCTAGGACAGCCAGATTAATAGACTAGGACAGTACATGTATCTTTGTGTGCATAATATTCCAGAAGCTGTAGAAAAAACAATATTAATGCACAATAAGGAAAACATTTTTTAAAACATGTAATTGTTGGTTTTATTAAGGAATGTTTCATGAAATCTAACTTTTGCCTTGTTTGTGTCGTTTATTTTCCCTTTCTCATTAATTGTTTGTTTTTTTTTGGTTTATAGAACAGGAGCTGAAAAAAGAAGTGGAAAGGCAGAAAAACAAATCGAGGAATTGAAGGTAAGCATTTCTCATGGCTCATGTTTTGTTTCGTTTGCTGATATGAATAAATTACCCTTCCTTGCAGCATATTTATTCTGTTTTTCTGTTTGGATTTTTTTTTTTTTTTTTTTTCTGATTCACTATGATGTGTCAAAACCTTTTAAACAAAATAAAAAGTTGACAATTTTACTCATATGATATACATCATTGTTTTATTTTACAACTTTTAAATCATAAAGGAAATCTGAAATAAAACCCAGCTAATGTTCAACCGCTTGTACAGATTTTTTTAAAATTTGTCAATTATTATTATCTCGTTGTCTTTAGTACCATGAAAATGACATTCTAAGAAGTTTGAATCCTCAAATACTATTCAAATCTTTATTGTCAAATTTGAAATGATTTTGTTTTTCAAATTGAAGAAAATGTCAGTGGTATGGTCATCATCGTTCTAACCTGGTCTGTGTACCCATCTTTCAGAAATATGGCCCCGGACTCTGGGTGGCTCCAGGGACACTCGATATCTGCGGGAGCAAATCCGAGAGCTGGAAGAGAATAATGACCAGATGAAGCAAGAAATCAAAGATTTAAATCGTGACCTCAATGGCGAGAAAAGGGCTGCTGAGAAGGTTTGATGTTGTCATCTCTAATAAAGTAACATAAATTCCTTATAGAGGAGATTTTAAACGAATAAAAATATACACAAGTATTTAAAGGAAGCTTATATTTTTACAAAATAGAAGCATAGATCTTCTAGACTATCAGAAATTGTTTGCCTTTTAGCAAAAAATCTTTATAGTTTGTCCCCGTAGTAATACTGGTCTAACCATTGATGCTAACCTACAGTTGACTGAACACAAACAAAGACAAAGTAAGACTTACTTGTCCATTCCTGTTTTTAATTTTCCACAAGGGTTGAAGAAATAAATAGCGGGCGTCTTCCTTAGTTCACTTGTTCAGGCCTAATCAACGAAGGTGTTTATGTAAATAAAATTATTTTCCTAGTGGTTTTGACCAAGCCAGTACAACCCTTCATACAATTTGTACTTGTTCTAATAGCTTGCATAACTTTTAGAGATCGGGTTCAAAGGCCTATTGTGATTATACGATCAATCTTAATTCCATTACACAATTTTATTGTCTTTTTCTATCTCCATGTTTAGCTACAATGTTTTCATGCTTTTGTTTTGATTTAGGTTTTTTTGTGTCTGAATCGTTTACAGTACAGTGAGAGAATCAATGAACTGGAAAAAAATTGAAAGACTTAAGAGAAGAAGGTAAGTTGAGTATATTATAAACTTTTCACTTTCTGTCTCTCTCTGACTCAATGTCTCCCCTCAACCGCTCTTTTCTCCCCTTTCTCTTTATCTCTGACTGTGTCTCTCTGTCTGTGTGTGTGTCTCTCTCTCTCTCTCTCTCTCTCTCTCTCTCTCTCTCTCTCTCTCTCTCTCTCTCTCTCTCTCTCTCTCTCTCTCTCTCTCTCTCTCTCTCTCTCTCTCTCTCTCTCTCTCTCTCTCTCTCTCTCTCTGTCGCTCTCTCTCTCTCTCTCTCTCTCTCTCTCTCTCTCTCTCTCTCTCTCTCTCTCTCTCTCTCTCTCTCTCTCTCTCTCTCTCTCTCTTTCTCTCGCTCCCTCCCTCCCCCTCTCTCTCTCTCTCTCTCTCTCTCTCTCTCTCTCTCTCTCTGACTATCTATCGATCTATCTATTTTTCTCTCTCTCTGTCCCTGTCTGAACTGATACAGACCTCTTGGTTTTATGATATTGCCACTCTTATAAATTTAAGTCTAAAAAAGGAAATATTGATATTTCAGACATTATCGGATATATGATTCCTCATAATGTTGATCCATGTCCTATGAAAACGTTTCCTAACACCATTTTACAGAATGATCAGATGCGCCAGGATATCAGTGATTACAAAATGCAAATGCAGACCCAACGTGAAAGCATCGTTTCCCAGGCAGGCGAAGGCAGCTGAGTTCAAAGGAAAGTTAGCAAAGAAAAACAGGGAGTTGGCAGAAACAATGGAAGAGCTTCAGGTTGGCTTTGAAGCTTCAATTTTTTTCATTTTATTTTTAACCACAGCATATTAGTTGTCAATTAAAAACTTATTCTTTTTACTTCAGGATTTTGGTCGCCATTAAACTAAAGAATTTTTATTTTCTCTTGACCAAAGCACATTGCTAGTATATTCAACTCAAATGTCAAGTGAGTGCTAACATATGGATCAAGAAACATGGAGAACAACAAAAACTACCCTTCAAAAAGTACAATCATTCATAAGTAGATGTCTGAGGAGAATTGTCAAAATATTCTGACTTGAAGTTATCTCAAACATTAATCTATGGGACATAACTGGACAAGTATCAGCTGAAAAAAGTAGAACAAAAGAAATGGAGGTGGATAGGGTGCGCTTAGACCCCAACACAATAACAAGACAGAGCCTTACATAAAACCCGCAGGGGTAACAGATCGAGAGACCGGCCAATGGCTACATGGAGAAGAGAACTGGAGGGAGAGATGAAGAAGACTGGGCTTACATGTAAATCTATGGAGAGGCTGGCCCAGGAGAGAAGTGATTGGAGATTTGTTGACAGCCTATGTGCCGAGCTAAAAAGGCAAAGAAGAAAGCACAATGGTTGTCAGCTAAAGAATTGTTTTTTGACTGTAGCATTTAAGTTGTCAATTTAAATATTATGTTGTTGTTTTTTTACCATAAAGACTTGATTGTCAATTGATAAGAATTAGATTAAGATTGAATTTCATGTAATCCTGAATAAATGAAATTTAAACACAAAAAAAAAGCCAATGAGCTGTCATAGTTAGACCATTTATGTTCCTTTCCACTTTGGACAAAAAGGGTACTATTTTTATTTATTTTTTATTTTTATTTGTTTCTTAACATCTTCCATATCTAAATGTTCTAAACTTATAGATGTTTGGTTTTTGCTTTATGGGAAAAAATAAAGAAAGCAAAACATTCAGGAAAATTTGTATTTTGAATGCTAAACAATGAAAATGTCTAAAAGAAAAAAACTATTTTGACGATTAATCAGTTTTTTTTAAGATTCAGACATGGGAAACGTTTGCATTGTCATCACACCCCTTTACATACATAACTGAGTAACGTAGTAACATTTGTGTTTCAATTTGGTTATTTCTGTCATCGGTTTACAAGAATTTCTCATCAAAATCTTTCACTTTTTTTTACCATACAGAATATTACAGATACTAATGACATGCTTCAAAAGCGTTTGAAGATCTGCAAAAAAATTGGAAGACGCAGTTCAGGAAATGGGGACAAAGTAGCCGGTTGATGCGTGAAGCTAAAGGTATGGCTAGAAGGGTTACGTGCCTCACATATTGTCATTTCCACCAGCACTTAACAAGTATGTAAAAAAACGTATTTGAAGTACATTTTTGGGGGCACTGGGTCTGTATCTCTAGTTTTGTTTCTACCTGAAAAAGTATGCATATGAGAGTTAACTGCAGTTTGTTTTTAAATAAATCCTAAGTTAGCGACAGAGACTCAGAGAGATTGGGGTAAAAATCCAGAGACGCCATTTTGAGTTTGCAAGACTACCATCACACTTCGTCAGAAAGGCCAGCAGTTGGCAGACAACTTTGTTATTAAGCTTAAAAGGGGCTACTTCAAGTTCAATTATCAAGGCTTTCTGAAATATTACTGGCCGTTGTGCAAGTAAGAATTAGTTTGAGCAGTTAGAATCTGGGCTTTTTTGTTTGAAAAGGTCAGCAGCTATGCATTTCTGACTTACTGTGTTCTTTTTTTGTTGAATGAAAAGTTTGAGCTACGGACACATTTGATGGGTTGTTTTTTTTTTATTGTTTTCAGGGTAGATTACTTAGCATACTATTCATAACCACACAAATAGAGCTCTTATAGAGTCCTGGCTATTTCCCCTTACCAACTTTCACACTCTCTCTTTCTCTCTCTCTCTCTCTCTCTCTCTCTCTCTCTCTCTCTCTCTCTCTCTCTCTCTCTCTCTCTCTCTCTCTCTCTCTCTCTCTCTCTCTCTCTCTCTCTCTCTCTCTCCCCACTCTCCTTTCTCTTCATCAACCATGAGGAAAACGAAGAGGATGTGGAGGGGAAAGAACAAGCAGCAGAACGGGAAGATCAAGAATAAGAAGGAGAAAGGGAGAAGAAGAAAAAATAAAGATGTAATTATAGGTCCAAAGACAAGATTAACAAATTATCATCACTCAATTTTGAACTTGTTCCATTTCTTTTTTTGCCAGAGTGTTCTCCAACAAAACGATGCAGTGACTGACTCCTAAGAGAAGAAAACGAAATATTGAAAAACCAAGCGCAAGATCTCACTGAGCAAGTTCAGTCTAAGGTGAGCGGATGATGCGATCATGGTGGCCGTGAATAAGAAGGTTGATGAATGGCAGGTGAGTTGTAGGGCTACGGTTTAAAGATGTAGTATATAATATACTATTCTCATTTAGCAAATAGATATAAAGATGTATTTATAATCTGTATAATGTAAACCGTGCATTTTCCTCACTGTCATAAAGGCTGGGGGGGGGGGGGGTTCTGACTCTCCTTGCTGAATGTATTTTGTTTTGTGCCCAGGAAATCATGATGGACAAGGATCAGGAGATAGGCCATCTACAGGAGCAACTTTCATGAAGGAGCAGTTGATCACAGCTAACATGTGGATTCGACAAAGCATCGTCTCTGCTATGTCTGAGGTGAGAACACTTCACTTTGTGACATCATTTCATGTCGGTAGTAGTTTGTCAGAGACTGCATTTAGAAATAATAATAATAGTGGACAATTAAAATCGCAGCTTTTCCCAGATAAGGTAGCTCTGAAACAAATTTAAAAACATAAATCTTTAAAAGACAACGATGAAATCATATACCTTATGTAGGTTTCCTGCATTCTTGAATTCTTCTTAAGAAAAAATTTAAATCATAGCTTCCTTAAAATTCTATCAACTTTCACCAAATAAAGTTTAAATTGTTTAGAACTCATTGGGCCATCAGTTTATGCAAAGAGAAAATGCATTTTTGAAAATGTTCACCTTGCGATAGGTTTTGTCAGATCCACACACACATATCGAAGTCGCACAAATGATGCAATAGAAATAAAGAGGAAAAAAACATTGCGGGCCATACAGAATTAAACCTGCAACCTCTGTGTTGCCGACCAAATGCCTCGCTATGAAAGGAGAGCGTAGTTAGTACGATTCCTAGTGTGTTCTCATTTTAGAGGAGGCGATGGGTGCCTACGTGAAGGTTGCAGATTCCATTCTCTCTGGAGCCCAAAGACTTTTTTTCTGTTTTTTTTTTAGTTCTTTGTAAACCGTATCTTGTTTTCGTTCCTATGTGGATCGGTGGCTTGAATACATGTATGTATATTGAGTTCCATATTCGTCTCTTATAAAAAAATTCCTCTCTTACATTTTACCGCAATGCAATAGGAGAAAACTCACTTTGACGAATGTGGCAGGAAATCCTTTTGAAAATTTCATTTAATCAATGCAAATTCATATTTTCTCAGTCATTCACTGTATCTCTTTCTCTTACTCTCTCTCTCTCTCTCTCTCTCTCTCTCTCTCTCTCTCTCTCTCTCTCTCTCTCTCTCTCTCTCTCTCTCTCTCTCTCTCTCTCTCTCTCTCTCTCTCTCCCTCCCTCTCTCTCTCTCTCTCTCTCTCTCTCTCTCTCTCTCTCTCTCTCTCTCACTCTAAATCTCTCTCTAAATCTCTCTAAATCTCTAAATCTCTAAATCTCTAAATCTCTCTCTCTCTAAATCTCTCTCTCTCTATATATATATCTCTCTCTCTCTAAATCTTTCTCTAAATCTCTAAATCTCTCTCTATATATTCCTCTCCTCTCTCTCTCTCTCTCTATCTCTCTCTCTAAATCTCTCTCTCTCTATCTCTCTCTCTAAATCTCTCTCTCTCTCTCTCTCTCTCTCTCTCTCTCTCTCTCTCTCTCTCTCTCTCTCTCTCTCTCTCTCTCTCTCTCTCTCTCTCTCTCTCTAAATCTCTCTCTCTCTCTAAATCTCTCTCTAAATCTCTCTATCTCTCTCTCTCTAATCTCTCTAAATCTTCTAAATCTCGCTTTCTCGCTCTCCTTTCTTGCTATTTTTTGTCAAAGAGGGAAAAACATCACTGCATCATTGTCCAGTTTCAATATGAAATAAGGAGATGTATCACTACTCTGAATTACCCTGCAATACACCATTTTAACTCTGCAGAATCATTGTAAGAAAGAATTCAAATAACCATTTCTGCTCATGTTCATATTACTTTGAATGTGCACCTTATTGATGAACAACTTTGTTTTTAATTGTTTTGACGTTCAAGTCATATTTTTTTTAGTGTTGCGGCTCTCACATTAAAGGTGTTGAAAGACAAAGACAAGCAGATTCTAGAGCTGGACGGAGAAGGTGGATGTGTACACAGCCGAAATGGAAAAGAATGCTGCAATCATAGAAGATCTGAACGCAGAGCTTCACAAAAGGTATTATTTATGCTTATTTTTTCTCGATGGGAGTTTCTTTCCTAGACATTTCTTGATTTTTTTTGTTTTGGAAGTCAACCCTGTCAATCATAGTGGTGGTTATCTCAGGTATTTCCTCCAGAGAACAGACTGGTGTGTACATACATCTTTTGGTTTCTTTTTCATGAACACAAGCTATTACCGTGGCTGAGTTAGCAGCCTCGTGATGGCTAGGCTGCAAGAATGTGCATCACAAGGTCCTGGGTTCAAATCCTCAGCCAAAGCTAGATCTGAAGCAGTGCTTTCCCTTAGAAAGACACTTAAATATGCTCCGTACGTGATTCCCACTTGACCCAAATGTGCAAATCGGTACTGTAATAGCTGGGCAGTCAAGCTCAAGAGATTAGCATCATGTCCACCCCATGATAAAAGAATAAAGAGAT
This sequence comes from Doris montereyensis, assembly GCA_037039925.1. Classification (NCBI taxonomy): domain Eukaryota; kingdom Metazoa; phylum Mollusca; class Gastropoda; order Nudibranchia; family Dorididae; genus Doris; species Doris montereyensis. Next base: position 97,393 of record JAXRKP010001367.1, on the reverse strand, counting down.
AGCTCCCTCAGGGAGCCCAGCCAGTCACCTATCCTGCCAGACATATGACCAACAGTGTACGTACCCCAGACCGTATGACCAACAGTTGTACATACCCCCAGACATATGAACCAACAGTGTACGTAGCCCAGACGTATGACCAACAGTGTTACTACTTACCCCCAGGACATAGGACCAACAGTGTACATACCCCCAGACATTATGACCAACAGTGTACGTACCCCCAGACGTTATGACCAAACAGTGTACTTACCCCCGAGACATATGACCAACAGTGTACTTACCCCCGAGACATATGATCCAACAGTGTACTTACCCCCAGACGTATGACCAACAGTGGACTTACCCCCAGACGTATGACCAACCAGTGTACTTACCCCCAGACGTATGACCAACAGTGTACTTACCCCCAGACATATGACCAACAGTTGTACTTACCCCCAGACGTATGCCAACAGTGTACTTACCCCCAGACATATGACCCACAGTGTACTTACCCCCAGACATATGACCAACAGTGTACTTACCCCCAGACATATGACCAACAGTGTACTTACCCCCAGACGTATGCCAACAGTGTAGTTTACCCCCAGACATATGACCAACAGTGTACTTACCCCCAGACATATGACCAACAGTGTACTTACCCCAGACGTATGACCAACAGTGTACTTACCCCAGACATATGACCAACAGTGTACTTACCCCAGACATATGACCAACAGTGTACTTACCCCCAGACATATGACCAACAGTGTACTTACCCCAGACGTATGACCAACAGTGGTACTTACCCCAGACGTATGACCAACAGTGTACTTACCCCAGACGTATGACCAACAGTGTACTTACCCCCAGACGTATGACCAACAGTGTACTTACCCCAGACGTGTGACCAACAGTGTACTTACCCCCAGACGTATGACCAACAGTGTACATACCCCCAGACGTATGACCAACAGTGTACTTACCCCCAGACATATGACCAACAGTGTATTTACCTCCAGACATATGACCAACAGTGTACTTACCCCCAGACATATGACCAACAGTGTATTTACCTCCAGACGTATGACCAACAGTGTATTTACCTCCAGACGTATGACCAACAGTGTATTTACCCCCAGACGTATGACCAACAGTGTACATACCCCAGACGTATGACCAACAGTGTATTTACCTCCAGACGTATGACCAACAGTGTACTTACCCCCAGATGTATGACCAACAGTGTACTTACTCCCCAGACGTATGACCAACAGTGTAGTTACCCCCAGACATATGACCAACAGTGTACTTACCCCAGACATATGACCAACAGTGTACATACCCCCAGACATATGACCAACAGTGTACATACCCCCAGACATATGACCAACAGTGTACTTACCCCAGACGTATGACCAACAGTGTACTTACCCCCAGACGTATGACCAACAGTGTACTTACCCCCAGACATATGACCAACAGTGTATTTACTCTCCAGACGATGACCAACAGTGTATTTACCTTTCAGACATATGACCAACAGTGTATTTACCCCCAGACATAGGACCAACAGTGTACTTACCCAGACGTATGACCAACCCATGAGAGCTAAGCTTCAGCTTTGGCTTTGAAAGGAGAGCCCTTTTTTACCTAATTTAACTATTTGTCCCTCCGATTTCCAAAGAATTAAACCACGGATATCCGCAACTGTCCCCTCGAGCCAACTGAGACATGCAAGTGATGATGATGGTCGCTGTTTCAACGGCTTTCGGAGCTGAAATGACCTCATCCATCTGACAAGACAAGATAGACTCCAACTTATGGACCGTGGGATGGCCTCGAAGGACCTTTCCATACTTTTTTGTAATTACACACGTTACTGATATAATGCTAACATTTTCATCACAGCACCATTTTAGGTTTCAATTATTTATTCCTTCTTCCCAAGAATGTGATCAGTTGAGAGCATGTAGTGAAAATAGTTGGGGTTTTTTACTTCAAAAACCTTAATTTTACAATTTTTATGTTTTGCTTACTTCAATAACCCTAAATTGACATTTTGCATATTTTTTGTTTTACTTCAATGACCCTAAATTTACAAGGTTTTATCATTATTTTAAATCATTTTGTATTAAGACTTACATGAAAAGTGGTGACAAGAAGCTTTTCTTCAAAGAGGATCCAGCCACCATTTCCAAATGTTCAAACTAATTTGCCTACACGAGAACCTGTATTGATTCTAATGAAGTGTTTAAAGAAGTTCATGTCTATTTTTTCATCTCCCATTTCTTTTGGGATGCCCACTCATGGTGTGTATATTTCTAATGGTCTACTGCTTTTCCCATCTGTCCCCATGTAGCCGGCTCATCTCATGGGGACAGGGTTCAAACCAGACTTAACGAACTGAACGCTGAAAACAAGTATTGCAAGGAGCATCTAAAACAGGCAGAAGAAGAAAGGAAAAAGGTACCGACGGCTAGATAACTTATTCTAACTTTTCTCTTATTGAGTTTTGATACGACTGATTCTGATCTTGCCACCTTCAGTGGCAAAGAGAAATTTAAAATACTGAAACAATTTTTGCCTCCCTCTGATAAGCAAGACTTTGAGACCATAAGTTACTCTATAAAGATTTTCAGCTTTATATTGTTTTGAAATATTTGTAAGTAGATAAATTTTCTCTCTCCTAGGATAAATAAAATCAGCCATTTATTATTTGCTCCGTTGCTTCAAAAATGTTAAAGTGGAATGATTTCCCAAGCTCCAATATTATATATGTGTGTGTTGTTGTCTTTGTGTATATGTGTGTGCTGTGTTTTTGTATTTGTGTGTGTTTATGTATGTGTGTGTGTTTAAAAAAAAAACTACTTGTTGAATTGAATTGAATGGAATGCATTTTATTACCACAAAGGAAATTTTGTTTTTGTCACAGTGAGTACATACATATCAACATGATGAATAATGAATTAAATAAAAGAGGAATGAGAATAAATGCAAAGAAAACCAAAACAATGCTAGTAACTAGGGAAGCTAAAACACTAAATCTTAAATTGAGCAGGGTGAATTTATAACCAGTTCAAAGCTACAATTTCCTAGGAGTTATGATTAACTCAGAGGGAGAAGAAATCACCCAGAGAATCCAAAAGGCAATGACAATACATAGCCATCTTTGGAAAGGCATTTATAGATAAACAAGAATTGTCAACAAAACCCAAAATAGCAGTACACAACACAGTTTATTGTCCTACTCTCCTCTATGGCAGTGAAACCTGGATCTTAGACAGTAGGGAATACAGTAGAGTACAAGCAGCTGAAGTGAAGTATCTAAGAAGAATAGTAGGGAAAACTAAAAGAGACATGATCAGAAACAACAATAAAAGATCAAGCCAAAGCAGATGGCACAAAAACTAAGATAGAAATAAATCAACTGAGATGATTTGGGGTACAAACAGAATGAATAACAATAGAATAGCTAAATCAGTATACAGTGCTAAAACTCAATGTAAAAGACCAAAAGGCAGACCTCTTGGAGAAAGGGAAGAAGATAAAAGAGGTGTTAAAGCAGAGAAATTTAACTTTTTTGGAAGGAAACAGAAAATGTCAGACAAAAAGGGAAGCCTCTGAGAAAGATCATTTCGTATGCCTGGAACCCACATAATCGAAGGTAGAATTTGAACTGATAAGTATAGCAAAGAGTACACAGTGTAGAATAAGTATAGTCTACAAATACAATGAAACATTGACTTGTACATTACGAGTGATTCATTAACCATGGCATAATGATTAACAATAGTGACAGTTACAATAGTGGTGATCATGATGGTTTTGATGATGATGAATTGATAATGATCGTAGATCATTGGTGGCATTTTGTGATGTCTTTCAGGCAGAGGAAGATTGCCGGGCGAAGGACAAGGAGTTGAGTGAGTTGCTACATAGATGCAATACGAAGGGTGAGTATGACGGCTTGATCTTTTTAGCAACGACTTCCGTTATTGGCGGAAAAGAAATCGGGAGTGATTTCGTTGGTGTTTTGTTTTGTTTTTACTAATAAATAGTCGTCCATTATATGTTCTGTTTCTGGTCTATGTCTGTCTGTCCATCTTTTCTCTGTCGCTCTCTTTCTGTCTTCCTGGGTCTCTGTCTCTTCCCTTGTATCTACCTCTGTCTGTGTGTCTCCCTGCCTGTCAGTTTGTCTGTCTCCCTGTCTGTCAGTCTGTCTGTCTGTCCTTCTCTCTCTCTCTCTCTCTCTCTCTCTATCTCTCTCTCTCTCTCTCTCTCTCTCTCTCTCTCTCTCTCTCTCTCTCTCTCTCTCTCTCTCTCTCTCTCTCTCTCTCTCTCTCTCTCTCTCTTTCTCCTCTTTTCTCCTCTCTTCTCTCTCTCTCTCTCTCTCTCTCTCTCTCTCTCTCTCTCTCTCTCTCTCTCTCTCTCTCTCTCTCTCTCTCTCTCTCTCTCTCTGTGTGTGTGTGTGTGTCATTCCTACTTTTATATGATTTATCATTGATATTCAGTTTCAGTACCACTCAACAGGACATACTGTTTTAAATCACCCACCCAGATCATTATGGCAAACTCTATGACTCTGAGGTATATGTCCTACCCAAAGTAAACTCATCATGCTTCATGTCATCATCTTCTTCTTCTTCTTCTTCTTCTTCTTCTTCTTCTTCTTCTTCTTCTTCTTCTTCTTCTTCTTCTTCTTCTTCTTCTTCTTCCTCTTCTTCTTTAGAGAGCAACCTCCATTACTGAGGACCAATCTACATGTCACCATCAGTTGTTTAACGTTGTAGCACGACAGACAACAATTACCCAATCAAACATGAACAGTTTCAAAGTCATGTGTAACATTAACATAATATGTTCCAGGGAGAGTATGGTTTGAAAGAAGCAGTGCAGATCAAAGATGGCAAGAACCAAATCAAGATCAGAGAAAGGTGAGAGTTCAATCTACAGATGCAATGGTCACTGTAATTGCTTCCTATTTCAAGTTGTTGTTGTTAACCAACTGTTTCACGGGCTTAGAATGGGCATTCACACTGATAGAAGTATTCAGTAACCAAGTTATCGATTATTATTATTATTATTAGTCTTAGTTGTTGCAGTAGTAGTAGTGGCAGCAGAAGTAGTAGTAGTAGTAGTAGTAGTGTAGTAGTAGTAGTAGTAGTAGTAGTAGTAGTAGTGGCAGTAGTAGTAGTAGTAGTAGTAGTAGTAGTAGTAGTAGAAGTAGTAGTAATAGTAAAAGTAGTGGCAGAAGTATAAATAGTAGTGGTAGTAGTAGTAGTAGTGGCAGTAGTACTAGTATTAATAGTAGTAGCAGTAGCAGTAATAGTGCTAGTAGTAGTAGAAGCAGTAATAATACAATGGTTGTTGTCTACAGAGAAATCGAAGAGCTTACTCAGTACATCAACAAGGCAGAGCTGAAAATAAATGAAATGCTGATGAGAACGAGGAACTTCGCTACAAACTTGGCATGGACCCCAAGGAACCCTTGACCTGACAGAGTTCCGCAAGAACAAAGCCATCCGCCAGGAAGAACTGAAGGCGGTCAACTTCACTGCAAAGAGAGGTAACGTGCTTTTTGGTTTAGAGATTTTGCAACAAGGCTTCATAACAGAGAGACAGGCAGAGACAGGTAGACTGGCAGAGAGACTGGGAGAGAGAGAAAGAGATAGACAGACAGGCAGACTGACAGAGAAAAGGAGAGGAGGGGGAGGCAAGGAGATAGACAGAGACAGGTAGACTTACAGCGAGAGAAAGAGAGAGAAAAAGGGAAAGAGAGAGAGACGTACACACAGAGAGAGGAAGGGAGAAACAGAGAGAGAAAGACAGACAAACACAGACACACATAGAGGGAGGGGGAGAGAGAGAGAGAGACAGACAGACAGACAGACACAGAGAGAGAGAAAGACAGACAGACAGACACAGAGAGAGAGAGAGAGAGAGATTGGTTGTATTATTTTAAAATGGAATCAAATAAGCCTTTGGCCTGTCTTTAAGTGAATCCTTCATAACAAATACAATGCATTGTGAGAGACAGACGAGAGAGAGAAAGATTTAGTGTTGTGTTTCTATCCATATGAGATTTTAGTCTTATCGATATCAGCTACCAATTAGCTCAATGTAAAAATTTTATCATCAATGAATTTTGTCGTTGAAAGAGTGACACAGGCTGGTTATATGTTATTCTTTATTTGGATTCCAGATTGAGATGCTGGAGGAGGAGAGACTGGGAGACAAGAGAAAGATCAAGAAGCTGGCACAACAGCTAGGACAAAGGTACAGCGGTCATTGTAATGTCATGTTCTTTTGTGTTTTTCTCTGGAACCTTGGTGTCTTCTTCTTCCTTATAATGGGACTTCAGTCGTTTGAGCTCCGAAAGAGCCCTTGGAACAGGAACAAAATTGTTTACCACCTCAGCTGACTTCGGGGGTTAGTTGTGGGTCCTGCAGCTTAATTCGACTTCAGCTATCGGATGAGCCCCATTATCGGATGAGCCCCATTAGTAAAAACCTTGATATCAAAAATAGTTACTTTAAGAGTGTCAAGGCCCATAGAGCCAGAGCTTATCCCGGTTTTGATGATGTGAAGCGCAATAACAGGAGAGATAGCATATGCCTCATGAGTTGCTGATGCTGAGATCTATTTGCATTTGGGTCTAGTAGAAGAATGCGTGTTAACTCTTTGACTACCACATTTACTTCTTGGTTTAAGACTGCATTTACTTTTGGTACGACGGAAGTGGCAGAGGTGGATATATAAAAAAAACCCAGCTGTAAATTAGTGTAAACCGAGCACAAAACCAGATCAAGTCTTTTGCCACTTCACCGGATGTTCGGTCATTAAAGTTGATTGAAAATTATAAAGGACTAAAGAAATGATAGGAATAATGTGTGTCTCATAAAAATGCGATTTATCGGCTTGTGGTTAGAACACATCAGTACTGGAAGCTGACTTATCAGCTTGTGGTAGTCAAATTGTTAAGTGTCTGTTGTGAGAACACAGGCTCGGGCCCAGGATTCAAACCTAAACCCTCAGGATCCCAAGTCTGACAGCTAAACCATTAGACCATTGTTGCCACATAGAATCTAGATATGTTAATGTAAGTGTGTTGGTTTTTTTCTGCTCATGAATATGTAAGCGTTTTTATTTTATTTTTTATTTTACCCGCAACCACAAATAAGGTGATCTTGGGGTTTTTGGTAAGGCTTTTTTTTTTTAATTTCTGTTGATGGTTTTGTGTTTACAAGTTTGTTTCTATTTCCATAATTGATTCCATGTGTGTTTGTCTGTATGTCTTCACACAGAGCTGTTGCTTTGGGCCTGACAGCTGAGGACATGCTTGCCTGGATCAAGACTACACCAAACTTTGAAAACTAAACGGAAGCACAAAGATGACCAACAGTCAGCAGCTGTCATCATCAGGCAACAAGTCCAACGTCAGGAAAGCCAGATCAGGGTAAGGGACATTTGTGTACACCATATGTGTGTAGGTCTTAAGGTGAAAGAAGTTAGAATGGAGAAAACAGGGAAAATGTGAGCTGAGATCGATTTTTATGAAAATTGAGTTATTCGTATTTTCAGTTAAAATAATCTTTTATGAACATCGAAATGAAATTTTTGGCCTTGAATGTGTCTTAAAATGTGTTTGAATGGTATCTTTTAGCACATAGCTGGAAGCTTTCTTTGAAACAAAAAGAAAATTTTGAATACGATTTTCTCAAAAAGAGGTGTCATGCATTCTTGAAATATTTCCTTACAAAATAACTTTTCATGGAGTTTACAATGCTCAGAACACATATGGGATATCAGTTAATGCACGCAAAAACGCATTTTGAAAATGTTCACCTCACAATGGGTTTTGTCAAATCCACACTCATGTGAGATAGCAACCTTTATTTTTATGGGCTGTGACATATAGATTTGTACACTATGTGGTGCAACAACTTTTATTTATATGGGCTCTGATATGTAGAGTTCTACAGCGTGTATAAATCCTAAAATATTAACCCAAAAATATTTACCCCTAAGATATTAACCCAAAAATATTTACCCTAAGATATTAACCCTAAAATATTTACCCTAAGATATTAACCCTAAAATATTAACCCTAAAATATTAACCCTTAAAGTTTAACCTTAAACTATTAACCCTTGCTTTGTGCTCTACCAGGGACATGAGTTGGACAAAGACTACAAGGAGAACATCGTGGAGCTCCACAAATTGGAACAGGAAGTCACGGAACTTAGGGCACAGAACCAGCAGATGAAGCAAGACAACGGCAGCCTGGAGGCCGGCTTGAAAGAGGTCATGGAGGTCATGCAGAAAACACCACCAGTTGGCGCTGAATTGGGTGATTGGGTGTAGAGAAGGGAAAGGAGTGTGACGAGTGGCTGTAACTTTTAGGTTATCAAGTTGAGAGGGTTTTGGTTTTTTTCTTTTCTTTTTCATAATAAACTTCATAATATTATAGAAAAACTTGGAGGCCGCTTGAACATTTTTAATTTGGCATATATACCTTGTGATTTTTTTGTTCTTATTTTAATTCAGAAAAACTAAGATTTCTTATTCCATAAAATTGTAATTTTGCTTTATTTGAGGGTTTTTTTGTTTTTATTCTGGTAGGTGCAGGGAAGTTGGTGCAAGCCAGATCCATTTTCCCGCCATTGAAAGAATGCTTATGGTGAGTATGAATATCTGGGATTTTAAGTTTGTTGTTTTTTGGACATATATATATATAGGAAATGAAAGGGTTACTTTTTATGCGGTATACAATCAAGTTCATCATAGTTATACAATAGTAGCGGTCTAAGAACCCTCTCCTTGGAGATAAAAAAAAAGTTGGGGATGAGCCAAATAGAAAATTGAAATCCTGTTTGTCACATTTTAGTGGCTAATGGTCTAGTTGGCGGACTTGGGATCATGAGGTCCTTGGTTCAAATCCTAACAATGCCAGGTCCAACGTTATATTCTTTGGTAAAGACACTTAACATGCATTTTCTTACCTGATCCAGATGCAAATGGGTACCATCACCAGCTTAGGGGTAAAACACCTGCAACAGACTAGCGTCCTGTCCAGGAGGTGATTACCGGGCCACCTGCTCCATTTCACGCTATAGAAACTAGGATAAGCTCCGGCTCAAAGGGCCTTACTGGCCTTGTTGGATTTTTTTCTTTGTTTTGTTTTGTTTTTGTTTTTTTTGCCTTGTAATTGCTCATATACAATCTTGGTGTGTGGTTGACGTACAAATATCGTTTCCTGCCCGTCAATGTTTTGAATATGCAGTAAGCTCGTCTTCATTTCTTTCTTTCATGTTTCTTTCCTTCCAGGCCATTGAGGCGAAGAAAGTGCTGGGCAGTTATGACACCACTTACTATCTCAAGGAGCAAGTTGACGTACTTAAAGGTCGTAACGAAGAGCTCAGAAGCACGCTGAGAGAAATGCGTGTCGAGATCTCCCTCTGCTGCTCTGGAACGGGACAAAGCTTTTGACAAGGTTTGGGTTTGATTATTCTTTATGAGTGTGTGTGTGTGTGTTTGTCCACAATGATGTGTGTGTGAGTAAAATAATATGAAGTGTGTGAATGTGTGTCTTAAATGATGTGTGTGTGTGTGTCCAAAATGTGTGTGAATGTAAAAGGATATGTGTGTGTCCAAATTGATGTGTGTGTGTGTCTAAAATGATGTGTGTGTGTGTGTCCAAAGTGATGTGTGTGTGTCCAAAATGATGTGTATGTATCCAAAAATGATGTGTGTGTATGTCTAAAATGATGTGTGTGTGTGTCCAAAATGATGTTTGTGTGTGTCCAAAGTTATGTGTATGTGTGTGAGTGTGACATGATATGATTTGTGTGTCCAAAGTTATGTGTATGTGTGTCCAAAATGATGAGTGTGACATGATATGATGTGTGTGTATCTTGTATCCAAAGTGATATGAGTGAGTGTAAAATGAAGCAATATGATATTAACGGATCAAGAAAAAAACAAGTAATATGAAAACAATGATTTGAATTTTATTCATGATTTTATCCATGTAACTGTAATTTATCCATGTTTCCATATTTTATCCATGTATCCGCATTTTTATGCGTGTATCCATATGTTATTTATCCCTATTTTATCCTTCTGTCATTCATCCGTCCAAGGATAAAGCATTGGTTTCTTTGACAATAATATTACGTGTTTCCCGACGCAGATTGAGAAGCTGAGAAAGAAAGTTTTCTGGTCCACGGCTCTGAGGGCGCGGGTCTGTTCACGGCCATGAAACTGCCAGAGGCATGGCGCCCTCTAGCTCTGAGGTCATCGGAAACTTGAATGAACACCTCATTATCACCTTGCAGGTAAACCTCTCCCTTCTTTGCCGTCTCATAAAATCACAAGTCTCATTATGGTAGCAGCAACAAAAAGTGAATCTTGTGAGCGTATTTCTCAAAGTTCATGTAGTAGAAGTTTATTCATGAGATCAATTTTCTTTGTTGATATTCGTAGCATTGGGAGGATTGGGGTGAACCTTTGAAAAATGACACTAAAAATGTTTTTAAAACCGTCATAACTTCTAGAGCAGGGCTTCCAAAACTGCTGGTCATGACCCCCTGACCCTATTTCTGGGGAGGTCATAGAGGGTCCAACTGTATTTACATTCAACTCACCAGAACATGGCTAAATTTTTAATTCTTGTTGATAAGCATTAATAATAATAAAGAATATTTTGGACATTTTTTGTTATTGCTGTGATTAATATTTTTAATTTTAAAATAGTGTATTTTCAATATTGAAAATTAGTAGGCTTTCAGTAGAAGGCTTATGAAGGTGGGGGGTCGTGTGGTGAGGTTTGGTACTACTGAAAGGGGTCACGTACTGGACAATTTGGAGAACCCTGTTTTAGAGGCAAGTTTATGTTAAAGTGATGGGGTGGCCTAGCAGTTAGGCTGGTGGACTTGGGATCGGGAGGTCTTAAGTTTGAATCCTGGCAATACTAGGTCTGACATTGCAAACATGCATAGGAATGTAATCATGATGAATGAACAATTGACATGTAACACTTAGAGTAACGTTGAAGTTTTTAGTTATGTTATAAATGTAATAATTTGCTTGCAGGAATTGTCACAAAGAGAGGCAGCCATGCAGAACATGGACAAGTCTTTGGAAAACTACAAAAGGAAGTACGCCGTACTACGACATCAGCAAGGCTTACTGTACGCAGAATATCTCAAGGATAAAAAGGTATCTTATAATTCAACTGAGATGGTTTGGGCATGTAAGCAGAAGGAATAATAAAAAGAATAGCTAAATCATTATATACAGTGCTAAAACCTACCTAAAGTAAAATACCAAAAAGCAGACTTTGGAGAAAGTGGGAAGAAAATTAAAAAAGAGGCATTAAAGCAAAGAAATTTAACCTTTGCAAAGGAAAGAGAAAATGGCAGGATAGGGTAGCATGGAGAAAGATCATTTCGGGCGTCTTAACCCATACAACGGAAGGTAGAATGGGAAATGATTAAGAAAGAGAAAGAAAGTGTAACATGGAAATGAAAATGTAATGTCAGAGCCGTTCATGTTTTGTAACTTGATGATGTCAGCTTGTTATTTCAATGAATGGGATCTCTTTGCTATACACTGTCTTGCACTGAATGGTACTGTTACAAGTGTTTTCAACTGAACATTGTGTTTAGGTTGGATTTTTATTTTCCAACGTGTGTTGAGAGTCCATCTTATATCTTTTAGTCTTTAGATAGTAGGTGAGGCTGTTTACAGGGTAGTCCGGGCAAAATTAAAAATCCTACCAAAACCCATGAGATCACCTTATTTGTGGATGTGGGTAAATCAAATCAAAGTTTTGTATGTAGCAACGAATTTCAGCCTTTTTATGTTACATCCCCTATTTAATTCTTTTTTTTCCGTCCCCATCCAGGAATGGCAAGAGGAAATGACCAAGTCAAAGAAACAGCTTGCAGAGTTGAACGGCCAGAGACAGGAAGAACTCAAAGATCCAAGAGTTTGACGTAAGTACTGTGCATCGTCTTCACGTCTAGATTTACTGTTGTGTTTTGGGTTTTTTCTATGTATTTAGATGAGAATGTGGTGACTTCTTTGTTTCTGTCTCCGTCTCTTTCTCTCTGTCTCACTCTATATGTCTCTCTCTCTCTCTTTTTCTCTCTCTCTCTCCCCTCTCTCTCTCTCTCTCTCTCTTCCTCGCTATTTATCGATATACCTATCTTTCTCTCTCATGATTCATCAATTCTGTTTTTAGCTATTGAAATGGCTAATGTGCATGCTAAAATCTCCAAAGTCTTGCAAATCTCTATCAAGTAACTCATGGAACAGACCAGTTTAGATACGCAGGTTGAAACATGGATAAATTTCTTTTTCTTTGTCGGCAAAGTAGTATATCACATAGTAAGAAACTCT
>JAXRKP010001367.1:27500-80000 GCA_037039925.1 Doris montereyensis | reverse complement strand
TATAATTTCACTTATGTGGAAGAACATAAAATTTCACTTATGTTTGAAAACATATTATTTCACTAATGTGGGAAAACATAGAATGTTATGTGGAAAAACATAAAATTTTTACTTATGGGGATATACATAAAATTTTCACTATAGCTCTGCTATTTTTTTTTAACATAATTTCACTAATATTATTTCATTTATGTTGGAAAATTTTAATTTCACTATGTGAAAACGTATTATTTCACTAGTGTGCAGAAATATCTCTCTATATGTGAGAATACATAATTTTATATACTTATTGATAAGTATCATTATAGTTTCTAGCCCTTCATAATTTTATATACTTATTGATAATATATGTTATAAAAGTCAATTTAGTATGAGAGAAATAAATCTTTTTATTAATTGTTTTCCCAGCTGACGAAGATGAACATTGAGATGCAAGGGGTAGAGAGAGAATTGCGGGATGAACTGAGCAGTAAGCAAACATTCTTCATTACACTTACTAGTTTATCCGCTGATGCCAGCCTACAGTCAATTGAACATGAACAACTTGAAACTTGTCTGTTCCTAGTTTTTGATTTACCACATGGTTGAAAGGAATGACGGCACGTTTTTTTAACTTGACGTGTTCAGGTCTAATCACCAAAAGTATGTATGTGGATAAAACAATTTTCCAAGTGTTTTTGACTGTGCTCACGTCCACCTTTAGTATATTCAGTAGTTGTTCTAACAGTTTGTATAATTTATTGAGGTTTGGTTTAAAAGCCTTCCATGATTACACGATCAATCATATTTCCATTATAGTAAGATACAGAAATAAAATGATAAAAATGTCTTTCTTTCTTTTTTTTGTCGACGATACTAAATTATACTAAATTAGGTAAGTATCAAGAAAAGATAAGGTGAATTTCTCTCATAACATTCAAAATTTGACTTGATGGATGAAAGAAATGAAATCCTGTGATATGTTCGATATGGCTGGAATTTAAAAATAAAAAATTCCATGACAATGTTTGGCAATCCCGATAGACAAAGGTAGGATGTGAAAATTTTGATGTCAAATTTGTCTCAAGACACAACTGTGCCTTAATTGTGTCCAGATGAGGAAAACATGACATATCCCATGTGCAATATCAACAAGCAATTCGGTCAAGTGAAACATAGAGTAGTTATATAATAATATTTATGCATCAATATAATACAACTATTATTGTCCTGCTGTTTAAACTGTCATTCACACAAAGATCAAATCAATGCATGTCTGCTTTCTTAAATGGGTCATATCAGAAAGGATGTATGATTTTGTGTTATGTTTTAATATCCGTAGACTCTGTTTTGAAAAGTGTCAGCGATGTTGATCGTAAGAATCTTGGTTTTAGAGGAATCAGAGTTGACCCTAAAACAAGAAATTTCAAAGTTGAAGGTAATTTTCAGGTTTATTTCTTTCTTATTTTACAGTTAAGTCACTTCTGATAGAAACATTGTTCATGTGAAAACAATCTTGTGGTCATATGATTATTCTTAGTGCCTTGGCAAAAGAGCCTTTGACACAGAAAGAATGACCAGCTTAGAATTATATTATATATATAAAGGTGCCAGTAACAATAACAACAGCAACCACAATGACAACCACAGCAATGGCAAAACAAGTCAATGTTTCCTCTATTTGTGAGTAACTTACAATTTAAGAAAACATATCTGTTGTCCTTTTCTGACTCTTTCGTTATCAAACTTCTTCAATATTTTCCTCTCTTATTAAAGGAAATTGCTGAAGTGGCATCCTCTCAGGTGAAAACACTAGAGACACAACAAATCTCCAGGGAAAAAGAGTGCCTATCTTTACGACAGCAGCTCGTCGACTTTCAGGCTCAGAGTGACGAGAAGACCATTATAGGTGACTTTTTTTTTAGTTTGATTTGATTTGGTTTACCCACATCCACAACGAAGGTGATCTAGGGTTTTTGGTAGATTTTTTTAATTTTGCCCGGACTGCCCTATAAACAGCCAAGGGATCTTTAATGTGCACAGAGTGTTGTGATCTTCACACGGGACCTCCTTTTTTATCATCCGTCTCCGATGGGACTAGGTGTCAATACACCTACCTGGAACCAGGGTAGATTTTACTCGGAAAATGAAGAAATTGTTTCAACCGTCAGCAGGGCTCGAACCCACTACCATTTGGTTGAGAGGCCCAGCACTTTGCCTCTGAACTACCGAGTCCCCCACTTTTTTAAGATAAAGATTTAGATAAAGATTAGATAAAGGTTTAGATAAAGATTTAGATAAAGAATAAGATAAAGATTTAGATAAAGATTTAGATATAGATTTGGATAAAGAATAAGATAAAGATTTAGATAAAGAATAAGATAAAGATTTAGATAAAGATTTAGATAAAGAATAAGATAAAGATTTAGATAAAGATTTAGATAAAGAATAAGATAACGATTTAAATAAAGATGGACTTATAGTCCCAAGTGCAGGATCAGACTGTAATATCATTTATCCCCCAGCCTGCCATTGTATTCAATACCCTGGGAATGTACAGTATGCCAGCCTGTCGGGTGTCATACTAACACCCTGCCTAGATCTTTTCACCTATAGCTTGATACCATTTACACCTGAGTCAAGTGAGGAAAGCAGAGTGAAGTACGTTTTCTTAGAGTACATAGTTGTGGAAAAACACCTGAACCAGTGTCATGATTACAAACTCACAACCATACGGCTTCGCTCCACTGCCTTACAGATATTGTACCCTCCTTGTGCCCTGGGCCGTTTTTACGCACGGCTACATTTCCATAATGAGGAAGATAATGTCATAAGAGAATTATAATTTAAAAGGATCAAAAGTCATTGAGCATGCCCTTATGTGTGGTCAATTGCTTTTCAACCTAATCTCAGTTTCTGACTTTGGTATTGTTCATTTTCATGAAATGTGTTTTGTTCTATCAGGTTTGATGGGCAGCTAGTAGAAGCTGCTGGTAGGTCCTACTTCTTTCCTTTCCCTTTTTTACTTATCATTCATCTGGCTGTTTACTCTTAAATCACCTGAGATCACCACATGTGGTGGATGGGTAAAATTTCGATGAAACAAACTACCAGGTATAGTTTCTTTGTTGCCTACTTTACACTTTTGTTTTCTCTCGTTATTTGTAATGATTGATAGCTTATTCAGCGATTGCTATTCTTTAGCATATTAATATTCTTATCCTTTGTATTTCTATCAGTTTGCAAGAGGTTTTATCCTGTCATACTCATACACTCTGGCTTTTCAATTATGCATCATAACTCTTGTAAGTTTCAAAAAATCTTTAATGTTTCTTTTTTTCTTTTTTTTTTTTTTTTTTTTGCACAGCTGCCTTGTGTAAACAGAATTCTTTTAACTGTCCAGGCAATATTGTTCGTTGAAATTGTTTTCAATTTGGTATTTATTGTTCTGATTTTTTTTTTAATTCAACATTTTCAACACGTTTGAAAATGTGGATGCAAAGTTACAAAGTTGTCAACAATCTTCTTGTTTTCTCAAGGCAAACTGCATCGGCACATCGTTCAGCTGCAGGTCAGTGAAGGGTCGGCTGTCAAGAGGCTGCAGGAATCTCAGAAGAAGCTGACCAAATTGGAGGCTCAAGTTCTCCGCATGGAGCAACGCATTGACGACAAAGACCAGACCATTTACCACAACAAGCTGGAAGCCCAGAGCAAGTACAAGTATCAGCGGCGCACTTTACAGGTGAGTTTGGATTTGTCTTTATCATCATCGTCTTCGTCATCATTATCATTGTCATCACCATTATCATCACTATCATCATTGTCATTGACATCATGACCATCATCATCATCATCACCATTGTCATTGACATTTTAACTGTCATCATCATCTTCATCATCATCATCATCATCTGTCATCATCATCATCATCATCATCGTGGCTGTCATCGTCTTCTTTGTTACCTTTGACATCATCATCATCACCATCATTCATCTTGTTGTTGTTGTTTCATTTCCACACAAAAATTGTTTACATCAGTTGTAATAATTTAATTTACAAAGGAAAGATTAGTCACTGAATCTTGAATACAGCAAAATGAAGTCAAAAGTGTAAAAAATGAAAATGGAAACAACCTTGATCAAAGAAGGCAGAACAAACATGACATTTTTGGGTGAAACCCTTTGTCAGGCAAACAGTCCAGACAAATCTGTACTTTTTTGTTGTCTAACCGACTAAGGGTCATACCCAAAACATTACTGATCTGTTACGTTTTCTTTGATGGGGTTGTCACTTACTCCATGGAAAGCAATAGGAAAACAAATTGACAAAGTATTTCATTGATTATAATAATAGATGAATTCCTTGCAAATTTTCTTCTCGTTCTGAGATATATTGTAAATAGGATAGAAAGGATGCCAAACAGTGAGGTCAGGCGCATGTCAAAACTGATGAATAAGAAGAATAAAATAATACTAAAGCCCTGTGGAAACAAATATATAGACAAACAAATACAAAGGAATAGACATAAAAAATCTGGGGATACCAAAAAAATTGAAACCCTGCGACCCTGGGCACAAGACCCATAGCCTTGCTGTGAAAAGAGAGCGCCTACCAACCACTATGCGCAGTCAGCTTGTTTGGTAGTGTGTAGACATACATGTTTACGTTCACCTCAAAGCACTGAGAGTTTGAAACAAACTAATCAGTCACATTTGTTCACGCTGACAACATGGGAGTTTGACAGTGGTGCTTCTTTTCTTCACACTTTCACTTTTTCTTTCGTCTTTGCTGTTTCGTTAGTTAATTAACCCTTGGATCATGGCATCATGTGGTGGCAGGAGGAAATCTCAATGAACCAAACAAAGAAACCACGCTCACTGGTATCAAATTGTCTTATTTCTACCATCTTTTTCATCTCAGGAACTACGATCCAGTTTGCCGGTGCTGTTCCACTTACCAAGCAGAACGCTTCGCGATCCATGGTTCAGCTACAACAAGACAAAAATAAACTGGAAAAAGAGTTGAAAGAGGTAGGTAATTTGTCATGGGCGTACACAGTGTGTTTGATGGCATGCATGAGTCTATTTAGGTATACCATCAACTCTTGTTTATGTGCCTAATAATAGTTTGATGGGGAAGTTATTGAAATTTCTCTCCCTTCTTCTCTCCGTTCTCTCCCGTTCTTTCCTGTTTTCTCCCCTGCTTTTTCCTTTTGTTATTATTCGTTTCCCTTCTCTTATCCTCCCTTCTTTTACCTTTATTTCCTTTTCTTTCCCTTCTCCCTTTGACTTCCCTCCCTTTCTTTTCCCTTCTTTCCCTCTTTTTCTTCTTTCTCCTCCCTTCTTTTCTCTTCTTTCCCTTCTTTCCAAGTCTCGTCCACCCCCTTCTCTTCCCTTCTTTCCCATTATTTCTCTTCTTTCGCCGTCTCTCCCATCTCCACTCCTTTTCCTGCTCTTCCCTTTCCTCTCTCCCCTTCTTTCCCTTCTTTTCCTTTGTATCGTCATCATTCCCTTTCTATCTCCTTCTCCGTCCTTCTTTTCCCTTGTATCGTCATCATTCCCTTTCTTCTCCTTTCCATTCCCTTCTTTCTTTCTTTTCCCTTCTCTTTCCATCTTTTTCCTTGACTTTCACCTTTTCTCTCCCTTCTTGTTTTCCCTTCTTTCCTTTCCCCTGCTTTCCCCTTCTCTCCCGTTCTTTGTTGTCTTTCCAATTCCTCTCCCCTTCTTTCCCATCTTTCTCTTTCCTTTCCCCTTCTTTTCCTCCTGTCTCCTTCTCTTCCTTCCTTTCCCTTCTTTCCTTCTTTTTCTTTCCCTTCCTTTTTCTTCCTTCCCTTTCCTCCCTCTTCTCCTATTCTACCCTTCTCCCCTTCTTTTCCTTTCTTTCTCCTTCTTTCCCGTCTTTCCCCTTCCCTCCCCCTTTTTTCTCTTCTCTTTTTGTCCCCATCTTTTCCCTTCTTTCACGTTCTTCCCCTTCACTCTCCTTCCCTTCCTTCTTTTACCCCTCTCCCCCTTCTGTCCCCTTGTTTCCCCTTCTCTTTCCTTCTTTTCCCTTCTTTCCCTTCTTTTCCATTTTCTTCCATTCTTTTCCTTCTTTCCCTTTGTCTTCCCTACTTTTCCTCTCCCTCCCTTTCTTCTTCTCTGCCCTTACTTTCCCTTCTTTCCCTTCTATGGATTTTACAGTGCGTATGTGTTGACGTTTTTTCGTTTTTTTATATGCCTGCAGGTTCGCAACCAAAGAGAGAAGATGGAGGACAAGGTGGCCTCCCTGTCCCTACAGCAGACGGGCTTACAGGAACTGATTTCCACACTGAAAGACAGGCAAGGGCACAGAAGGTGGCCGAATGGCACAGTAAGATTGAGACGGTCCGTCTGGATGAGTTGAAGCAGCAGAACCAATTCAAAGCTTCACCAACAGGTCAGGATTGGTTTGGCTGTTTTCGAATGGTTGACGGGTGCTTTAGTGCATGTAGATTGCAAAGTGGCCGAATGGCACAGTAAGATTGAGACGGTCCGTCTGGATGAGTTGAAGCAGCGGAGAACCAACTCAAAGCTTCACCAACAGGTCAGGATTGGTTTGGTTTGTTTTCTAATGGTTGACGGGTGTTTTAGTGCATGTAGATTGCAAAGTGTTGGCGGACACTGCTCTTGGCTTTGTTTTGTTTTTTGTAATTTAACATGGTTTACAAATTGTTGATGCAAAAAATGAACTAGTAGGTTTTTTTCCCTTGTTTTTCTTGTTCTTGTATACATCTTATGATTTAATAAAGAGGTAAAAAAACTTGTTTTCCTCACTTTCAGATCAAATACCTGGAGGAAATCATCCGGTCCCACGAAGTGACAATCTCAGAACTGGAAGCCGATTAATGTGCGCATGATGAAGGTCAGCTAATAGTAACACAATAGTAGCAGTTGTGTTTTTATATGAATACTTTTTAAAAAAATGTGTTCCTTCAAATAAAGCTCTTTCAAAGCTTTAAGGCTGTTGCGACCCATAGATCCGAGCTTATCCCTATGTCTATAGTGAGAAACATGGAACAGGTCTCAGGGACAGGCTAGACTGGAGAAGGAACATTTCGAGCATCTAGACTCACACTCTGGAAGGTAGAATGGGAACTGATAGAGAAAGATAGAAGTGTGGAACGGTGGTCATTACATTACCTCTTGGACAGGACGCTAGTCTGTCACAGATCTTTACTCCCAAGCTGGTGTTGGTACCCAGTTGCACCTGGGTCGAGGGGGAAAGTGTGTGTTAAATGTCTACCCCAGGGGACGTATACGTCAGACCAAGCCTCACCAAGGTTCAAACCCAGACTTTATGAGCCATTGTCCGGTAGCCTTATAATAAGACCACTTTAAATGTATTGTGGAGATTTCAATTTTTGTGTTTGTTTGTTTGTTTCTAGTTTGTTGAGGAACTGATAGTGCAGGTGGTAGAGTCTGTGATGACTAGCCAGAAGACCCAAGTTTGATTCCCAATCTGGGCAAATTTATTTTGCCATCCTGTCGACTCAGTAGCGAAATTGGTAGCTAGGTCTTTTCAGACTCGGCGAAAGTAAAGACGGCCTGGGAAAGCAGTGGCAAACTACGACATTATGCCATATGCCTAGAAAAAATCAGGACTCTACTCCTGGTTACCCTTTGTTCAACTCTTAGTATGGGACTTACTTTACTTTACTATTTACTTTGTATAAGTTTTTGTTTGTTTGGTTGTTTAGATGTATTTGAACACTGATAGTTGCTTATGAATCTCCTCTCGATTAACGTGTTTGAAATGTTTGCATAATGGTAATGGTAGCGTCCTGTCCAATGTGTGAATATTTTAATCTATTCTGCTTAAAGTTATATAGAATCCAGGATAAGCTCTGGCTCTAAGGACCATAAGGGCTTTGAAGGAACATTACTACTATTTACATGGAAAAAACATCGGTACTTATCAGTTTGAAATGTTGTCAATGATTTTCGATTTTCTGTTTGTAGGATTATGAAGAGAAGCAGATGAGATGGGAACTGAGGGAAGCAGAACTTGAGAGGACGATTCTGACCATGGAGAAACACACCGCATGGAGATTGCTGGAGCTGCTTCCAAGGTGACACTATCTCCTATTGGATTTTTTTAAATACTTTGGAAAACGATCATCTTTAAGTGTCAGATAATATCTTGTGTAACCATTTGCTATTGCTGCATCCATAGTGACACTATTTCCTGTGGAAAAATTTGTGTAACCTTTGGAAAAGATCATCTTTAACTTTGTATAGCCTGCCAATCGCCGAAGATGGCGATCAAAATTGTTATCTTTTTTTTTTTTTATTATTGTACCTTGTGAAGAGAGATTAATTTTTTGGGGTTTGGTTTGTTTTTGTTCAGAACATCTTAATATTGATTTTGTCTCATAGTTTTTGTATATTATATCGAATGAAATCGTAGCTTTTATTTTATCGTAGCTTGAGAAAAGACAGATTGCTTTTTTGGTTAGGGTTTTTTTCAGGATTTCTTTTAATGATTTAGTCTCGTAGTTGATGTGAAAAATATCTTTTTTCTTCATTGAATCATATTCGCTTCTGTTTATTTCAAAAGCTTTTGTCGGCTCAGAATCATAATGTCGTAACTACATATTTGGCGATATTGGAGTTGTATGATCATTATCATATTCAGTCGTCAATTGTCCCGTCGCACCAAAAATTGTAACCAAAGTCAGTCTATGACAAATTTCACTTACATTTTGTCCTTACTCTGGATTCTCTTTCCAGCTGTGAACTTTAACCTTACGATCTTTTGTCAAAACAGGTTTATGTGTTGTTTCAACAATGTAATTTTGAGCCGACAATTTGTTAACCTCTAAATAGATGAAAGGAAAAATAATCTGACCATGACATGTTTATAACTCTTTCATGTTCCTTTGTCTCTGGTAATGTCATTTGTAGTTTGAGTTGGCCGTAGGTGCCCTTCCCAACGCTAAACTTCCTGTGGCCAATCAACTAGAACAGGCCATAGCTACCATCAAGGGCAATGTCAAGGTCATATTGGACACACAGGCTGAGTCCAAGGCCCTGAAAACGGTACTTTCTTGTCTGTTGTAATTTCAGTTAGATGTAGTCCAACTTGAATTCTTTATGATGCTCATGACTGAAATGGATAAAGAAGCTAATAGTAATAGATAATAGAGTTTTTTGTTTCAGTGAGATTAAATTTGAGTTTTACAATCTAATGTATTTAAATATCAATTAGAAACGTGATAAAAGGAGAAAATTGTCAAAATGATTTATTAAAGTAAAAAAAAACAGCCAGATCATATCTGTGGAAATGAGTTGTCTCTTTTTTTTCTTTTTAAGGTATTTTTGCTTAAATTTATACATAATATATTGGTCTAGTTCGTAAACTTTGAAAAAATCTTTTATTCATGGGTCTAAAATTTTATGTTTTGGATTGATTTATATCAGAGGGTCCATGAGTTGGAGAAACATTTGAACGATGCGGAAAGAGGCATTCTACAACGAGATAAGCTTATCTCTGAGCTCAGACTTCGAATGCCAGCCACGGCCGACAGAGATGAGATCATTGTGAAAACACAGGCCAAGGTGGCACACCAGATGCAAAAGAAAAAATGATGGCGCCATTGATTATGAGAGTCAGCAAGCTGTTAAGATTGCACAGAGCACAGTTCACAGCTTACAGGTACGGCTCAGATCCTGATCTCTTAACACAACCTGGTGAAAACCTTTAAACTTTCATCTTTCAATCAAAAACGATTTATTGTTTTCACTTTATCTGGCATCCAATTGTTTTCCTTCTTTTTTTCTCTTATGACTTAAGTCAATTGAAGGAGTCATTTCAATAGTGTGCCTAAGTCACAATTACGTCATTTAGAGAAAAATGCCAAAAGCCTTGGATTTTAGCACCGTTAGCTTCGGGGATTCCAAATTTCAAACGACTGTAAACGTGATGTATTTTCATCATATCATTTATACACTTTTCAGGAAGCATGATTTCCTTTTATTGCCTAGGATTATCTCTGTGTCTTGTTTTTCACGAAAATGGACATAGACACACTATTGAAATGACCCCTCCAATTTCACTGAAATATCACTGATGGTGCAATGCATGCATTTCAGTTATCATCAGCTTATCTCATTGTAAAGCATTCTGATGAAGTTGGTAATGTTGTGAGTGTGTAGTTACGCCGACACTGGTTCCAAACCCTGTCTGATCAAGGGTATTTATGCACAACGTTGTACTCTAAGGAAATTCTGCTTTCCTCACTCAACTTAGATGTGTATGAGTAATCAGCTGTAGGTAAACAATGATCTTGTTAGAGTGTTAGTAGGACGTGCCTAACAGGCTGCTGTACCATATGCTCCCCAGGGAACTGAAAAGGATTTTGATTAAAATGGCCTGTTGGGCGATAAACTGATGTAAAATCAGTGAGCCTACTTTTTGTGCGAAGATAACAGACCAAAATCCATCTTTTTTTCTTCCGTTTTCTTTTATTTATATCGAAAAGCCAATTTCCATAACCACTATAATATTTAAAAGACTAAGTGACTATACATATGAAAACATTTCTCTACTCAGCAACGTATAAACCAGAAGGACGAGACGATCAACAAGTACATGCAGTTGTTGCGACAAGGCCGGCAGGACATGGTGGAAATGAATAAACAACATGAAGAAGAACTGCGGTCGATGCAGCAAAAGATTCACATCAACACCGACATGGCCTTCTCTAAATTTAAAGATGCAGCCAGAGATCTCATCAACAAACAGACGAATACAAGGACCGTTTCAAACCAACAGGTAATACGGCATTCGCCAATTTTGAATATTGGTTTTGTCCAAGCGCCATTCTTTTAGCTTTTATATGTGATGATGATCTTTGATTGGAAGCTTGAAATATTATTATGAGAAGTATACTTCATCATCATCATCATCATCATCATCATCAACATCATCATCATCGTCATCAACTGCTTATCCCATAGGACGTTGCATCCCTGACCGTACCTCTGAATGTTTCTCTATCCTGTGCCATTCTTTCTGCCTCTGTTATTGATTTTTCCAAATATTTTCTCTGTCTTTCTCACATCTTCTGCATGGCTTCCTGTTTCTTTTCCCACTCAATTTGTCCTCCAATATCATCCTTCCTGGAACTTCTTGTTGTTTCATGTGGCTAAAGTATTTCAGAAGTTGAGCTCTGACAGACCGTTCCAGCCATCCTAATGTCAGAGAAATACTTTCGGTAGTTAATATGAATATCTGCTAATTGGAATTGTTGTATGATAGAATTTCCTTAGGGTTTTTTCCCTATATATTTCATTAAGGACGCATTACCAGACGAATACCAAAGAAAGATTTGTGTTTAAAATGTATCTAATAGATGTATGGCACAAGCTTATCATTAAGTTTCTGGCAATATCGTCATCAGAGGATTGTCTCTGACAAATTACGATAAAGTTTTAGCTTGTTTCTTCTTATTCATTTTAATATAATCAAATCCATGCAAAATTTCCAAGTCTTGACAAATGTCATTTAAGATGATTTCAAAGGAAATTCAACTGATTCAGATTGTAGATTTGTTTTGGAAGTTGCTTAAGAAGAAATTAAATTTGAAAAAATACCTTAAACTTTATATCCTTTTCAATGAAAAAATAGCCTCAAAGCCTTAAAATGGGTGGTATGATATCGTCTTCTTCTTTTTTTTTCCCCGCATCAGAAAGATAGTTTGAGCAACATTTTTATCACTAAATGCTCTATGAGAATGTTGTTCTTACAATTCTCCAGCTAACAAGGCTCAACGAGCTAGAAGATACAGTCGCTGAGCAAGAAAACTCCATAGCCGCTCTGAGAGAAAAGATCAAGCAGCGAGAAGATGAGATTGTACGAATGAAAGCAACGATTATTTCAACAGAGAGAAAATTCCAATCTGAGCACAGCAGGTAAGGCAATGTTGAAATTTCTCGGAAGTTTCCGTTTTGATCTTAAAAGATTTGCTTAGATGTGGATTTTTGTATTCCCTTTTTCTCTTTCTTCTTAATCATTTATTTTCTTTGTTACCTACAAATATTTTCATGATGTCACGCTTGTTTAGTACCTTAGAACAACAGACAAATGGTTCGATTCACCGGCCAAGGAGGCTCTGGTACAACAGAGATTGAATTTTAGAAGGAAGGGAACAAAGAAATTTAGTCAACCATGTGGCATTGAATTTACCATCGGTGGCGAAATGGTTAGGCTGCCGGACTGGGGATCATGAGGTCTCAGGTTCGAATACTAGCAAAGCTAGGACTAACGTTGTGTTCCTTTGGTAAAGACGCTAACACTCATTTTCCCCACTCAACCCAGGTGCAAAGGGATACCAACAGCAGCTTGGGAGTAAAAACCTGCGTCAGACTAGCGTCCTGTCCAGAAAGTGATTATTATCACCTGTTCCGCTTAACACTATTGAAACCACGATAAACTCTGGCTTCATGGGCCGTAACGGCCTTGGAGGAACTTTACTTATGGATGCAGACAGGCCAAATAATTGAGATGACATAAGTAGAGGAAATTAGGGTGAGGTTGTGGGGCAGAGCGGGGCTGGGGATTTTTGACGTGAGTGAGCACTTGAATAAATGGTGAGCAGAAAGATAAGGAGATGAATTTTTGGCCACAAAGAAATTAATTTGAAACAAGGTCACCTTAGATAGATGACAGTGTCAATATGTCAGACCAAAGAGCAAGTAATCATGGTGTCAGATAGGATCACATTTTGAAAATGTTTATTGCCCACATTTTCGCCTGTAAAACTTTAACGTTTTATATATGTACATTCATCTTTCAATCATTTTGTGTTTTGCTTTCCGTTAACCCTGGTGAGGCTATGACCGGTAACTGCCGGTCTGTTACAGCACTCTGTTCAGCACTGCGCCGAGATTTCCTGTTTGCCTGCTACAAACCTCTCAGCATGATTCCTGG
This sequence comes from Doris montereyensis, assembly GCA_037039925.1. Classification (NCBI taxonomy): domain Eukaryota; kingdom Metazoa; phylum Mollusca; class Gastropoda; order Nudibranchia; family Dorididae; genus Doris; species Doris montereyensis. Next base: position 67,072 of record JAXRKP010001367.1, on the reverse strand, counting down.
CATTTGCCGAGAAGGAAGGACGGGTCAAGAGAGGCCTGAATATTCCCCCTTCTTGTTACCCTCTACTGTCTTACGCTCTTCTTCTTTAAATCCTCTTTTAAAATAATACTTTCTGATTAGTTAAACATTTAGTAAACAGGAAAAAGGACGCGTTCAGGCCCATAAGCTTATGTCCAAAAGGTGTTTGGTTGAGTCTATTTCAAAAGGGGTGTGTCCATCATTATCTTTGCCTTGGACAGCTGGTAGTAACGATGCTAACAGCTGTACTATGCATGAAGTAGGCTTGTTATACAACTTTCATTAATTGATCACCCCTATTGTAAAATGGAATGATCCTACTAGAACAAGTCCATCGCTGTAAATGTGAACTGGTCTGTTTTGAGAGTGTGTAGTGATTGAGCTGATAATAAGAATGTGTGTTTGCACAAATACGTAATAGGTCTTGTTGTCTCCTACTAAATTGCAAAGAATGGAATCATCCTAGTTTGGCTTGGCTTGGGTGAGACCAGATGATTACCATGCGACTGAACTCAATAGATTGATGATGGCCTGGTCAGAAGTCACACTTCCTCATGAACTCGTAAACTTTGTGGGCAGCCTTTAGCCAGCGGGCGATGTCTATCAACGAGTCAACTAGCGTGTGGCAGCCATTGCGATTTGCTGAGCGAGCCGCTATTCTAGTGTTAACTTGGATCTGTTTCAACTTTTAACAATTTTTGTTAGGTTTTTTTTTCAGGTTTTCATAAAATTATCTCATCTCATTTGCATAATGAAAGGAAAGTAAAATATTTAACTCTTTCTTCTTTCTTCTTCCTTTATCAGTCCCCATTCTACCGTCCAGTGTATGGATTAGATGCCTGAAAAAATGGTCTTTCTCCAGGCTAACCTATCCTGACATTTTCTATTTAAAATAATGTCTTTTTTTTTTTCATCTCAAGTTGTTACAGATTGTCAGAGGAAAAACACGCGCCTCTCGCCAAAAGGAGACGGAGCTTGACGCCCTTCGCCAGAACAATGACCTGTTGAAGGAGGTGAAGATACTGCAGGACGAAGTGGAAGCCCTGAAGGACAGTAACCAGAGGGGTCCAACAGCCACCACACAAGAACCTTGTGGAGCGACTGAAGAATCAGCTGCACTCAAAGAAACAACACCAGGTGAGTTTATTTGCCATTATGACAATATTTTGAAAAGAGACGTTGAAGGCAAGACATATTATGATGATGACCTTATTATCTTTGTTGCTAAAAGCCAAGGTAAAATACCAAAAGGTAGACCTCAGAGAAATAGGGACGAAGATATAAAAGAAGCACTAAAGCAAAGAAATTTAACTTTACAGAAGGATAAAAATGTCAGGACAGGGTAGCCTGGAGAAAGATCATTTCAGGTAACTAAACCCATACACCGAAAGGTAGAATGGAAATTGTTAAAGAAAGAAAGCAAGGTAAGTAAAGCAAAGTTCCCTGAAGGCCCTAAAGGCCCACAGAGCCGGAGCTTATACCGGTTTCTATAGCGTGAAGCGGAGCAGGTGACAATAATCACCTCCTGGTCATGACGCTAGTCTTATGCAGGTTTTTACTCTCAAGCTAGTGCTTGTACCCATTTGCACCTGGGTAGAGTGAGGAAAATGCGTGTTAAGTGTCTTTCCCAAGGAACACAACGTTGAACCTGGCTTTGCTAGGTACGACCTCGGGACCTCATGATCCCCAGTCCGGCAGCCTAACCGCTCGGCCACCGACGCTGCAAAGAAAGAAGGAAAGACTTCATCTCCAACGTAGGGAAATTTACCTTTTGATGTGTATACTGACACACACAGACACTCACCTGCACACACACTCATTCTTTCACATGCATATTACATGTTCCTCTGGGAGTTGAGAAGGACTTTGAATGAAGTAGCCCGCTCGGGGATAAAAATGATGTGAGTCGATGAGCCTCACAACTGTGCCGATACGGCCTGTCAACCGATCTTTATCTTCTTTCTTTTTGCATTCTTACCCCTTTGGTCACATGTCTTTTCTCATGCGTTCCCTCTAATTTCATCCCAGACATTGAGTATGATGGATTGGGTAAATTTCAAAAAGAATAATCAATTAGTCATCAATCAAGCTAACATGATGGTTGATGGTTTATGATTTGCTGGGATGCGTTCACTTCTTCCTTTCTCCCCTTCACATGTCTTTTCTTTACGTTTCTTGCAATCCTCCTGAGAAACTGAGATCAAAACATTTAATGATTAAAAAGTTCATTCAAGGCCATCACGACCCATGAAGGAGAACTATCCCGGTTTTATAACTTAAACAGAACAGTTGTTAGTAACAATCGCCTCTTGAGACAGGACACTAGTCTGGTTTTACTCCCAAGCTGGTGTTGTATTTTTGCCCAATAAACCACATGAACAGCCAGACCTAGTATTGTTATGATTAGAACTCCGGACCTCATGATCCCAGTCCAGCAAACCAACCACTTCGACCCACCGACGCTCTATGCTGATAGGTCCTACTTCTTTCCTTTCACCCTTCAAATGTTTTTCTCTTCCGTTTCCTCTTAATCCACCGAGGTCCACCAAATTTATAGATATATAAACCCTGAGTTGTGGCTTTTCTTTTGTTCCTCACAAAAGACTCTGTTGCCAGACCACTTAAAGTAAACGTATTTTTCTGTAAGTTCTAAATGATCCAAGATGCGTTTCTTATGAGAATTTTGTTGATGTTTAATCACTGAAATTTTCATTGTTTCCCAGTATTTGAGTAGGTCCTTAATTTTCATTTGCCTACTCCGCCAATTAAACAGGTTATATAGTTAAAAATGTTGAAATATGCCATTCACGTGATAGATCTATAGTTCACGTCTACCTGCGAGTATCAGTATCTAATACTGACCAGATCTAATGGCTGTTTTTGGTATCCCCTGGGATGCAACATGTTTGTATAAATATAATGATTGATGAGGGTGACTTCCAATGAAACAAGGGGACAGACAAGACTAAGCTAACCTGGTGTGACTCTGTTTCTTTTTCTTCTAATGTGACAGGCGCTAACCAAAGCTCTCAGCGACGTCCGGGCTGACATGGTGACACAGGCCCAGGAAAACGTGCAAGTCCACGCCCAGAGTCAATGCAGGAGAAAACATTCAGAAACTGATCAACGAACATATGAAGGAGATCTCTGTACGTTGAAATTTATAGATTATGTTTATTCCACTTCTGTTGGTTGGGTTTTTTATTTTACACTTGAAAAACTTTTTTTGTTGGTTGCTTTTTTTAAGCCTTTGTTTGGTTGCTTTTTTTTTAAGCCTTTGTTTGGTTGTTTTTTTTAAAGCCTTTGTTTGGTTGCTTTTTTTTTTAAGCCTTTGTTTGGTTGCTTTTTTTATTGAAAAAGTTGTTATTTGCTTTTTAGACATTGGAGGTTTAATTTTTCTATTTATCTGTGAGGAGAATTTTAAGGAAATAGAGATAGGAAACTAAGCAAAACATGAATAATGTGGATGAAAAATTGTTTGACAAAAGATATTGTTAATGTTAGAGAAATCAACTAAAATCTGTTTTTGAAAACCAACAATCATTTTTAAATTGTGTATATTACCAAGATTTCTATCAGAATTTTAGAAAATAATATCACGTCGTAAGAATTCTAATTAACACTTTTATAATTTTCCCTGTTTAATATGTTCATTGACTCTGCCAATTCAAATGACTTAAATTTTCAATTTTATATGTGCAGATGTCTGATTTTCCTTTGGTTATTTGTAAATGAAATGTGATCCGTCAACATGATAAGCATGAAGGCTGTTGTTTTTTCCCCACTTTTGCTATGTTCATGTCTATAATATGTCTCTCTTTGTTCACCACCAGAGCAACTAGAAGAACAACAGGGTGTGGCTGACAGGTTCAAGAAGAAAGAAGTGAAAAAGAGGAAAGAGAGTGAGAGCCTATTGCAGACAGGAATTGGAAGACATCAAGGAGGAGCTTTGTACGTTTCTGTTTCTGTTCATTAATATTAATCTGCAAAGGGCCTGATAATGATATGCCTATCCCACAGATATTTTTACAATTAAAAGTTTCAAATGAATTTGTGCAGAAGCTGTTTAAATTTCTCAAAGGTGTGAGTCAACTTTTTTAAGGGATCTTTCAGAGGTCATACATTTTTCCATGTCTTTTTATGGATTGTACTTGTTTTCAAAAATCTTGTCTTCAAAGTGAAACATTTTGTTGTCTGTGTGTGTCTTACAGCCAACAAGGAAAGGAGCTTAAACAAAGCCAGAAGCTCCAAAACACGCTGAAGGGGAAGTGGATGAGCTGGAAAAGAAAGTGGAGGCGACTCAACGCTGGAAGAAGCCAGGTACTTATTCGTTGTTGCATAGTTCAGCACTACCATCATCATGGAAATGAATGAAACCAACGCAATGTGATGTCAGTATAAGTCAAGTCTCATCATGCAAGTTTTCTTTCTTTTTTTTACTTTTGTGTCTCAAACAAACAATTTCTGACTGACAGTGTTGACCGCACAAAAAAACCATTAGTTTGTGTGTGAGAGTTTTATCACAGGATGGGTGTACATTTTTAAATAACTGAGGTAAAAATCAATACAAAATGTTTTTATCGTCGTATTTTTTACCAAATTTGATTTTTAGTTTCATGACTGTGCATGACAGAAGACAAGGCTTTTTTTCCCCATTTCCTTCATATTTTGTCATTGCTAGTCTTCCTATCAAAAGCCTCAAATATATTTGTCATAAAATATGTTTTTCTATCAAATGCTTTCTATTTATTCATCATAAAAACCAGTTTCCTATCAAATGCCTCAAATTGATTGTCATAAAACATGTTTTGCTATCAAATGCTTATAATTTATATGTCTTAGAATTACTTAACCTTCCAAATTTTTTATTTCCTTTTGTCTTTATGTCAGAGCTCTAGAGTCTTTTAAAACACAAATGCTCTCCATCTTCCTTAAATTTCTCAAAGCTAATTTGTTTCATTTGTCTTCCACTCAGCGCATCATGACTTTGAAAAAGCAGCAAGAACTGGATGACATGAGGAGGCTATTGCCAGACATTGAAGATCAACTGTCTAAACTACGAACTGCTGAAAAACCAATCGAACAAAAGGAAGAGAAAACAAAGGTGGATGGATGTTACACATGTTGAGTTATAATCCATTTCAATAGAACACAAAAATTGTATTTCATAAAGCTACACAGAATTTGCTCTTTGGGGATGAAATGCCATGATAAATTCTTGATTGAATCAATTTTTTAACGATTATGATCAAACTTTTTTCGGTAATTATTTTTTGAATATGAACCATGGTGTCGACAAAGGAGGATGAAAAACTGTTCTGCCAAATGTGTTGACTTGTACACTGGACGCAGAGATTCAGTTGTTTAGATATAGACCCTGTGCTCCATGCCTATTGTTGCATCATATATTTTTGTTATTGTAAAATAAGTAATTTCTGTCTGTCTTGTCTGTCTGTCTGTCTCTCTCTCTCTGTCTCTCTCTCTCTGTCTCTCTCTCTCTCTCTCTCTCTCTCTCTCTCTCTCTCTCTCTCTCTCTCTCTCTTCTCTCTTGTCTTCCATGGAAGCTTATCTTTTTTTTGGTGTTTCTGTTTTATTTGTACCTCAGACTGAGGACGCCCATCAGATGGGAAGAAAGCAAAAATGGCAGAGGACCATTGAGAAAATGAAAACAAAAATCAAAGAGAAAACTTTGAGATTGACAATTTGAGCCAGACGGTAGAGAGACTCAAAGCTGCTTTTGAAAGGTGCCGAAGCCTCTTTGTGACAGTTGATAAGACAATTTAGATTGACATTTATTATTGGTATCAATCATAGTTAGATCTAAGTCAAAACTATCAAATTTTATTTTCTGCCCTTTACATTGATCACATCTAGGTCTTCATTTTCTTTGAATCCATCTCTCCAGTATCTTTTTGTTCAAGCCAAGAGCATATCTTGTTCTATCTTGGATTGGAAATGCTGCGTAGAGAGGCAACCAAGACTTGTTTTGATTCTTTACAAAAAAGAGCATAAACAATGAGTGTATTTCTCTGAAGAGTACTAAATTGTTGCTATTATGTAGTCGTACAAAATTTCATAAGATAGAGAACTCAATCTAGATTTTAGATTTAAGCTGTGGATTAAAAAAATTCTAGAAATCTAACAGCACAAACGTAACACCTTGTTCTTGTGATGAATCAATAGATTAGCACCCAATGCTTAGAGATAGATCGTCATGAATTTTGTTTTCTTGTGGTGCACAGACGTTTATTTTAGCATGTTTTCAACAGGACTGTAATTTATGGATCTCAAAGTTCACTACGTATTAGTGACACATGTTATGCCATTGAGAAATAAGTTCAAAAGAATGTCACCTTTTGGGAAATGAAGTGAACACTTTGTTGTGGTGCAAAAGTGTTTATAAGGATTGCATTTTACACATTATTTGCAATGGAGAGTGAAATTCCAATGTGGATACTAATTTGTATTGTTGCATGAACATGTCCTTGTTAGCAGAGTTGAATAGACATATTATCATAATCCATTGGATGGACTTGAGGAAAGGAGAATATTTTGTATAGCTTAAGTAAAGAAATTAGAAAACTATTAAGTGTTTCAAAGGGCAAAAATTATGTCATAATGTCAATACAACTTAAAGCTTGTAAACAAAAAAAATCAGACAAATCTGTCAAGTAACAGTAAAGTTCCTTCAAGACCATTACAGCCCATACAGCTAGAGCTTATTCCAGTTTCTATACCGTGGTGCGGAATAAGTAATAATAAATACCTCTGTTTTTACTCCCAAGCTAGTGCTGGGTTGAGTGGGGAAATGCATGTTAAGTGTCTTTCCCAAGGAACATAACGTTGTGCCTGGCTTTGCCAAGTCTGTCAATCTGTCAATTGGTATCGGAGAAATACATTTAAGTTGGACAAACATATTTCTGAACAAACTATAGTTTTTCCTGAACTGAATGTCATCAAGATTGTTGAATGTTTATCCATTTATAGTATTTAATTATTATGCAGTATTTAATATTTATTTATATGTGTTTAGTTGTTTATGTATTCATACATTTTTGTATGTATCTCTATTCAATCTCATTTACCTGAGAATAGGAATTGGAGGCTGTTTAACCTTTCATTCTATTTTTTGTTGTTGCTGTTGTTTGTTGTTGATTTTTGTATCATTTTCCATCTTCTCAGTTTGCTCCTTCTCTTCATCCTCTTACTTCACATTATTAATATATTAGTTTGCTCTTCAAGGAATATGTATCACGATTTTGTAAAAAGGAAAAAAAAAACCAGGGAAATAATCCAGTAGCATTTATCAGATTGTAACTGCGAGGGGGTTTTTCAGCATTAGTCCCCTTAACTACTTCGAGGTTAAGGTCAAATCTAAGGACATACCTCTTGTCCAAGCTTGTTGTGACAGTGTAGTAGTTCTCCAGTGTAAACAAGAGAAATTGATACCAAGCGTAGATTTAATTTTTTAGTGGGGTGGCATTGTAATCAAGCTATGTCGATCTAACATGATTGTCTGTGTTACCCAGACAGGAATTACACCTTATTCAACTCTACGTACATTCCTAAGCCAAAGGCGCATTCATTCATTGCATTCACTGATCCAGATTCTAGATCTACTTGCTTAGGTATGGCGTTTTTATCAGCAAGTCCAAATAGAGCATTGCTCCACCCAAACTAGATCTAGAGCTAGATCTATAGGGTGTGTGGTTTAATTGGAATCACATAGTAGGGTGTCAAGTCCAAATTGTACAATAGCCAAACAAAAAATAGCAAGCAGTCCTCATGGATTCTCACATCTAAATAATCGTCAAGTAACAAAAAACTTGCTAAGCAAACCAGTATTTATTTCAATATTGGGAACAATATGTACACATATCTGTCATTTCTTCTGTCAAAAACAAATAGGCTATACAGTATGGCATTTCGGTCAAATCCACATGGCTTTTTAAATAAATTATATCTTCATGATATTTACACTGTTAGCTTTGCTAAACAATAGAGACTGAGATACCAACACTTTAAGCACAAGGCAGCTCACAGACATAGCTTTTAGGATTAAGCACAAGTCTTACTTGACAAGCGCACTATTTCAATGAAACTATTTTTTATTCTTTTTCTGTTTGTAGTTTCAAACAGTTTGACAATCAATAATTCATTGCTGACATAGTTACATTGCACTTTTCTTTATTTTATGCTAAACTCACGAAATGTCCGGTTGATTTTTTGTTTTACTTTTTAACTGATTATCTAGTACAGCTATCGGGTTGCCTTCTTTACTCTAGGTTGAAACATTGTTTAGTGTGTGAAATATACCCAGTAGGTATTTTTAGTCATTTGTTTCTCACCTTTCATTTTACTTTTTTTATTTTAAATTCTATATAGATGCTAATGTATCAGACCAACATTTTAAACCCATTCATTTAATTTCAAGAAATTTTATGGACTTGCTAGCTAATATATGCAGTAAGTCAGAAAAGCTTCAATGCTCATACTGTCAAAAGTCTAGAAACTTCTTCACTCATTTAATACGAAATGTCCAACTGGAAACTCAATCTGGGAATTTACTCTGCAGTCTGTGTCAGGTTGGGGAAATTTAAGTACAATTTCTCTGACTCTCTTTCGATTGTCAAATAATCTGGACTAGATTCCCTCTAACGAAGACTAAAATTTAAGGAAATGTTACATCATGACGCCTCACCTCCTTGTTATCAAATTTTAAGCCATTACATTACATTACACTAGTAGCGGTCTAAAGAAGACTCTACCCATAACAGTGGGATGTCTCGGTGCACAATGATTTTGGGGGCTAAATGAACAATGGTCTAAATTCATCATTGCTCAACAGAATGTATGTTACGAGAAAACAGTTGAGGTTAATCATTGTCAATCAAATCGTAGATGTGTGTCCAACCAATATGGTGTTAGTAAATGAGGAAATTTCCATTAATTTATTGGATGTTGGTCGTGTAGAATTGAATGACCATTAGCTAGCTGAAGTTTATTCGGCTTATCAATACGGTGTGCCTACCAGCACAACTTTTTAATCTCTCATAACGTGTTCTTGGGCAGCTGCTATTGAATTACTATTTAATGATCGTGACACCGACCCTGTAAATATTTACGGAAAGAAATAAACATGATTGACATGAATAATGTAAAATAAAATATTTATTTTATTTTATTTCAGAACAGGGTGATAGGGACACGGTTAAGAAATCATCTGCCCCATTAACGGGAGCAAGTGCTGGGCTCATCGGCTGGACCATGAACGAGAAGACTTGAAGGACACGATTTACAAGCAGCAGGAAGAGGTAAGGCAGGTTTCTTTCACCTTACGTCCTCAGAAATTGAAAAGTGTGACTATCCATTTGGATCTTTAAACTGCTTTTATATTTTTCATCTTCTGCTACAAGGGTCTTGATATTTAGATACATGTATTGAGTAAAATGTTCAAATCAAGTCATGTGATATAATCTCCATAGTAGTATTAGTATTATCTTGAGTTGCCTATGTCTTCCATGCAGTAAAGAGTTATGTTTACAAATCAAACTTATTGACAATTTTTTGTCTTTACAATTTAACATGCCTTGTCGGTGTATGCCATTAATAGCAAGGTTGGCTTTTTCTAATTAATCGTTTGAAAACATGCAGCTTTTAATCAAAGATTTAGCACAAATAGGGGGCGGGAGGTAGACTTGTTCCTACCCATTATAATTATTGAGCTTTCCATAGCCAGACTTCAGCCCCTGAGGTTTAGAGCGAGCATGTTGATCGCTATTTTAAGAGTTCCAATGTTTCTCTCTAAGCTGTGCATTTGCTTTGCTGGGAAGGAAAGGAGTGCACACTTGAAAATATCTGTGCACACCGATAAAAAAAACTTTCCTTGTCTAACGGTCACTCTTAGACACACAGTGTACACAATTTGGATTTGTATGTTTGCGTGTTGTATGTCTTTCCCAAGGAACACATTGTCAGACCTAGCTTTGCTATGATTGGAACCCAGGATTTCATGATCCCAAGTCCGGCAGCCTCACCGCTCGGCCACCGCGCCATGCATTTAACATAGTCCCCTTATTCACAAAGAAATTGAGCCGCTGATCCCCATAGCCGATTTTCAGCCACATCAGACTTAGTAAATACTATGGTTGTCACTTCTATGTACTATCAGAGCTCAAATAAGCAAATCAGCATGATCATTATTGAAGAAAATAAGAAGAAGACCACATGAAGAAAATTTTATTAGAATTCATCAAACAGTTTAAATGGGCCTGAATTGTTATTGTTTGTTGTTTGTTTTGTTTGTTGTTTTTTTTTTTGGGGGGGGAGGGGGTTATCTCAGAACTTACATTAATCTGGATTATTTTGTTGAGAGAACAAAATTATTTCCATAATGGTTTGTATTTATTTTCAGATAAACAACTTGAAACGTCAAGCCTTGCTTACTCAAGATGCAGTTGTTCGAGATGTTCATATAAGAAACCAACACTTGCAAGAACAGATCGGACAGATGGAGAGAACTATGGCCAACTTGTCGCAAGTAAAAATCAAAATGAAATATATCAAAGACAAAATAAAAATGTTTACCTTCTTTACTTTCTTCACAATAAGGTACCAACTCAATTTTCTGAGTATTACGATTAGTGTGCATGATTCTCCATGCCCCCCCCCCTCCTCGCCCCCCTTTCCCAACTACTCATAGCAATGTTCCTCAAAGTTTCTTTTCGTTGCTTCATTATCTTATTACCTCCATGACCAAGAAAGACAATCAGTTTTGTTCTTAATGGAAAGAGATGGAAATGGGGCAAACGTGGTAGATCTATGTATAAAATCCCTGGTTCTCAAACCTGTTGAAAATATAGGGGAAGATATCAAACCCTCCGAAAAACAGATTTCAGTATTGCTAAAAGAGTTTTGCAATGGAATCTACAAGGAACAAAGAGAAAAAGAAGAAGGAAAGGCCATGAGCAACATGAAGATGAAAAACCAAGAGAAGAAATTGGCAAAATAAATTGAAAGATGAGGAATTTAGTCTGGGGCCTATTTCCTGACAATGTTGACAGTCAATCAAACAATGATGATGGAAATGCTATTGTGTAGACCTGTGAATGTGCATGAACATTGACATATTGGAGGAATCAGCGACCAAATATTACCATCACTATGACATCATTACCACTACCTGACAACTAACAAAATGTCCCGACATTGTTCAACGGCCGTTGCCACTCCATGATTTTTTTGCCTGTGGGATTACTTCTTATTTCTTCTATCATATTATAAAAGAAAGTTATTGAAATACTCTTGTTTGCAAAGAGACTAACTCTCTATTGAAATACGTCCCATTGTTTGCAAAGAAATCTTATACTAACTCTCTTTTTGAAATACCCATTGTTTACAAAGAGACATCTTATACTAACTCTCTATTGAAATACGTCCCATTGTTTTGTTTACAAAGACATCTTTACTAACTCTCTAGACATCTTATTTACAAAAGAGCAACTCTCTTTTGAAATACGTCCCATTGTTTACAAAGAGACATCTTATACTAACTCTCTATCCCATTGTTTGTGAAGTTATTTATACCAAGTCTTTATTGAAATGTGTCTCATTGTTTACAGAGTACAGACCAAGTCTTTATTCAAGCATGTCCCATTGTTTACTGAATTGAAATACGTCCCATTGTTTGCATTGTTTACAAAATAACATCTTATACTAACTCTTTATTGAAATACGTCCCATTGTTTACAAAATAACATCTTATACTAACTCTCTATTGAAATGTCCCATTGTTTACAAAGAGACATCTTATACTAACTCTCTATTGTACGTCCCATTGTTTACAAAGAGACATCTTATACATCTCTATTGAAATACGTCCCAAAGTTACTTTCTATTGTTTAAATGTGTCTTTATTCAAGCATGTCCCATTGTTTACGAAATAACATCTTATAACAACAATTTTCATCTTATACCAACTCTCTTTTGAAATGTGTTGTTGTTCATGAAATAACATCTTATACCAACTCTCTATTGAAATTGTTCTTTGTTAAAACATAACATCTTATGTGTCTTGTGTCTGTGACCATCTTATACCAATTTTCTATTGAAATGTGTCTCATTGTTTATAAAATAACATCTTATACCAACTCTCTTTTGAAATGTGTCTCATTGTTCATAAAGTAACATCTTATACCAACTTTCTTTTGAAATGTGTCTCGTTGTTTACTGAAATAACATCTTATACCAACTTTCTATCGAAATGTGTCTCGTTTATTTATGAATTAAACATCTTATACCAACTCTCTTTTGAAATGTGTCTCGTTTATGGATGTCTGTTGGGTTTTTCTCATGCCAGGACAAAGGAATTTCCCCAAATGAATATCAAGTGTTGTTTACCAAGAATCAGGAGCTGCAGAACAAGGTTTTACGAATGTCCGAGAAAACATGGAAATGCAGTTTGAGGTGGAGGGTCTGAGGAAAGATGTGCCAAGGCTGAAGGTTAGGTTCTATTTTGGTGCGGGGGTGTGGGAGGTTGGCGGGAATACTGGTAGGTCCTGCTTCTTTCCTTTCACTCTTTCACCTTTCTTTTATCTTGCTGTTTCATATTAATTCACCCTGAGATCACCGCATAAGTTTGATGGGGTAAATTCCAATCAATCAATCGGTGCGGGGGTTCTAACAACAAAACCTTTTGTTACATTTGTGCTGTTTTGTTGTTCTGTAACACAATTTTGTCGTCTATGTTTGTTAACTTAATTGATTTGAATATTCAAGCAAGTTTTTAGATTTAGATCTGCACACAACTTTTAGAGTTGTAGAGGTGCAACCCCATGATGTCAATTACTTTTAACCTGCCTTGTGACTCAAAGTAGGAAGAAGCGGATTAAGAGGAGCTACTGGCAGTTTCAACTCCTCTCAGTTTCATCTCTTCACCTGTTTTGTCTCGCGTTTTCCTCGGAATTCACCCTGAGATCACCACATACAGTAGACAGCGTTAGTGAAAGAGTAAAAGGAAAGAAGCTCTTTGCTTACCCTAAGTGTTTGAAACATTAAGAATTGAGGACTCAATGCAGTCAAACGTTGTCAATATTAAATATCTTTGTTTTGCTTGTTCAAGGAGCGTGTTCAGGATCTGCAAAGCTACGTGGAGGCATTAAAGTTTTGAAAACATGCAACTTGGAGGAGAGAACTCGGCCAGGTCAGCATTTCTATCAAAAGGGTAAGTTGACATAGAGCAGGTTTCTGTAAAAGTAGGAGTAAAGTAGGTAAACAAGTGTTGTTACAACGACAAAAAATGGTAGCATACAACACTTTATTGTCCTACTCTCTCCTCTATGGCAGTATACAACAGTTTATTGTCCTACTCTCTCCTCTATGGCAGTATACAACAGTTTATTATCCTACTCTCTCCTCTATGGCAGTATACAACAATTTATTGTTTATATGTTTATTGTCCTACTCTCTCCTCTATGGCAGTATACAACAGTTTATTGTCCTACTCTCTCCTCTATGGCAGTATACAACAATTTATTGTCCTACTCTCTCCTCTATGGCAGTATACAACAGTGTATTGTCCTACTCTCTCCTCTATGGCAGTATACAACAGTTTATTGTCCTACTCTCTCCTCTATGGCAGTATACAACAGTTTATTGTCCTACTCTCTCCTCTATGGCAGTATACAACAGTTTATTGTCCTACTCTCTCCTCTATGGCAGTATACAACAGTTTATTGTCCTACTCTCTCCTCTATGGCAGTATACAACAGTTTATTGTCCTACTCTCTCCTCTATGGCAGTATACAGCACTTTATTGTCCTACTCTCTCCTCTATGGCAGTATACAACAGTTTATTGTCCTACTCTCTCCTCTGTGGCAGTATACAACAGTTTATTGTCCTACTCTCTCCTCTATGGCAGTATACAACAGTTTATTGTCCTACTCTATACAACAGTTTATCCTCTATGGCAGTATACAACAGTTTATTGTCCTACTCTCTCCTCTATGGCAGTGAAATCCGGACCTCCTGATGTGTTTTTTACTGCCGTCTTCTCAGTCAGTGTTAGGGTAATTTATGTCAAAATTTTGACTGTTTTCAAAAAATTTATATGTCATAATGACATTTTCTGCCATGAACTTGTAGCTAAATATTCTACCCGAATATGTAAAGAACAGAAAATCAACCTTTTCGTCCCAAACTCGCCAGTCCAGGTGCCTCCTCTCCCCCCCCCCTTCAGTGAAGGCGACATGCCATTGCATTAGGAGCTGCATAGTGAATTTTTAGTCTGTCTCAGACCAATATGATAGCACCCTGACAAGAATCAGATTATTTGAATCTACTTGTATAATATGTCTTTATCTTTTTCTTGCTTCCCCCACACCAACAGATCGGGGAAAGTGGCAAGAGCCAGCGAAACTAGAGAAAACAGTGGCGTTGCTAAAGAAGGTGGTGGAGAGAATCAGGCAGAGAACAAAAGTTTGAAGAAAGCCCCAGGGGTTGTAAGCCAAGAACAAGTGAGCTTGCTGAAGGACGAAAACAAAGGCTTGAAGGTAAAAAATATTCTTTAAAGTTACCCCCCCTGCATGATGAAACTAAATGCTACTATATTGTGTTGTTGGGGGGGGGGGGGGGGAGGTTCTAGAGATTTGTAGGTATGTATTATGTATCATAGCTATAACATCAAGATATGGATAAGATATTTGAAAATGTTAAATTTACAAAATAGAATCAATAGAGTTAATTCTTGGTGGTGACGCGATATCTGAAAAGGAAATGTTTGTGAGGCGACAAACGTTTCCACACTGCTTCACACATGTATGTGTGTGTTTGTGTGTGTATGCACACATGCATATTTGTGTGTGTTTGTTTGATTATTTATAGAAACATTTGTTAAGAAAAAATGATAAAGCTTTGTCCTCCTCATTAGTTTGGGTTTGATTTTGATTTCTTTTGTTATGAAATGTTGATTGCAATTCTATTTGATTTTTAAAAATGTTTTTTATCTTATGAACAGTTTATCGTACTCTCATTTGATTATTTTTTCTGATTTCTGATGTTATGAAAAGTTGATTGCACTTTTATTTGATTTTTAAAAAATGATTTCTGATGTTATGAAAAGTTAATTGTAATTTTTTTTTTTTTAATTTTTTTATGATTCATCGTGTTGTGAAAAGTTGATTGTAATTTTTTTTTTTTTTTTGATTCCTCGTGTTATAAAAAGTTTATTGTATTTTCATTCAATTTTTTTGTATGATTTCTTATGTAATGAAAAGTTGATTGTGATTTCATTTGACATTGATTTCGATCCAGACCCAGATGGAGGAGTTGAGGCAGACAATGGGGTACGAGCTGAGTGAGAGGTACACGGCCCAACAGAAAGGCACGGCCAAAATGGTGACCGACTTTGACAAAATGCGAAAGGAATTAGCCAAGGTCAGTCTGGAAAATGGGTTTTTTTCTTTGCAGGATAAAGCTAGGAGTGGGCGGATTCTTGATTTTTCAATTTCAGTATTGTCTTGAAGGGAGAAAAGAGATATGATGACTTGTCTGTTTGTTGTTTTGTTTTTCAAATGAGTGGCAGTTGATTGATATGTAAGGATTTTACCCACTGTCTAATTACATTTTTCATCCATTTTTGGTTTTTTGTTTATTTCGTTTTCATTTGTTTTCGTTTTATTTAGACTTTAGTTTTGGAAAGAGGATGTGTGTGGGGGGGGGGGGGGGTTGCGTTGATTTAGAAGAGGGATTTTGTGCATCTTTGGTCAAATATAATTAAAGTTTATTATTTTAATAATTATACAATCAAAGATAACCAAACATTTTGATAAGGGGCGTGTCCAAAGGGATGAGTAAGGACATGAAACCAATATTAAAGCCCCGAAGGAACAAAGAGAAAATAAATTCAAAAACAAGAAATCTTTTGGCACCAGACAGAATAGAATCCACGACTTTTGCGTTATTTTCTTTCTTGAATTTGAATATCTGTTTATGTTCAAACATAGGAAAAAACGGACAATGAACAGCTGCGAGTGAAGTTGAGATCACTGCAGGTCCATATGGAGCAACAGAGCAATGAGCTGACAAGCACTAAGTCCAAACTGGAGGTGGAGTCTGCCAAAAAGCCCAGCATGGCCACTTTGGACTCACATGGCTGGAAGTCGGCCGTACAAACCCACATGTATGAAGAGAAGATCAAAGGAATGGAATTGGAGTTGGAGAAAAAAAGGTAGAGGCCTTCCTTGGGGTTTACTGGTACAATCTGGTTGGGGAAGGACTATGTTTGTATGGCTTGCCATGTATATTTCTCTCTCTCTCTCTCTCTCTCTCTCTCTCTCTCTCTCTCTCTCTCTCTCTCTCCCTCTCCTCCCTCCCTCCCTCCCTCCCTCCCTCTCTCTCTCTCTCTCTCTCTCTCTCTCTCTCTGAATTTCTCTGTCTCTCTCTCTCTCTCTATTTCTCTTCCTCTCTCTCTCTTTTCTTCACTCTCTCTCTTCCCCTCTCTCTCCGTCTCTCTATAGATTGATATCATTCCTTGATAAAAGTAAAATGTTGAGGTGGTGAATTGTCATATCAGTCGCCTCCATACCCATCATGGGTGAAAGTAAAAAATAATTTAAAACCTGAAATTTTACGAGAGCTAACTATGGAGAGAGCTCTGAGCCAGAAATTACCGTGTAGAAATAACCATTTACCACTAAGATGTGTAAAGACGATTTTCAACTAGACATCAAATTGCGGATAGCAGTAAGGTAATTTAAAGTGGTCTTGGACTTCAGCTTTACTTAAGAATTAGCATTGACACAACTTTCTTGATTTAGCTGTTCCCTGTATAGATGGACACGGACAGAAACAGACCGAAAGACAAACAAATATGACCGACAGGCAGACAAACAAATATGATCGACAGGCAGACAAACAAATATGACCGACAGGCAGACAGATAGATGCAGGCTTATTTACATATTGAGAGATTATTAATTTTATTATTTATTATATATCTATATATATGTTTAGTTGGTAGAGTGTCCGACTACTATATTCATGAGGCCCAGTGAGTCAGAGCTTATCCTGGTTTCTATAGAATGACACAGAACAGGTGATAATAATCAACTCCTGGACAGATGCTAGTCTGACACAGGTTTTTACTCCCAAGCTAGTGTTGGTACCTACTTGCACCTGGGTCGAGTTGAAAAAAGAGAAAAGGCATGTTAAGGCTATGGCCAGTTTGTTACAGCATTATCTTCAATGCTACATCCGGGATTTCCTGTTTGCATGCTACAAACCTCTCAGCGCGATGCCCGGCATTTGCGGGAAGGAAAAACGGGTCAAGAGAGTCCTGAATATTCCTCCTTCTTCTTATTGTCTTATGCTCATCCTCTTTTAACCCTCTTTTACTTTTATGCTAATGCTTTCTGATTGGTTAACCATTTAGTAAACAGGAAAAAGGAAACGTTGAGGGACACGTTCAGGCTCATAAGCTTACGTCCAAAAGGCATGCGGTTGAGTCTATTACAAAACGAGCGTGTCCATCATTATCGTTGCCTTGGACAACTGGTAGTAACGATACTAACAGCTGTACTATGCATGAAGTAGCCTTGATTATACAACTTTCATTTATTGGTCACCCCTATTGTAAAATGGAATGATCCTACTAGGACAAGTCCATTGCTAGAGGGGTGTTAAATGTGAGCTGGTCATTTTGAGAATGAGTGTGATTGAGCTGATAATAAGAATGTATGTTTGCACAAATACGTAATTGGTCTTGTTGTCTCCTACTAAATTGCAAAGAATGGAATCATCCTAGTTTGGTTTGGCTTGGGTGAAGCCAGATAATAGCCATGCGACTGAACTCAATAGATTGATGATGGCCTGGTCAGAAGTCACACTTCCACATGAACTCATAAAATTTTGTGGATAGCCTCGTGCAGCGACGATGACTGTCAGTGAATCAATAAGCATGTGGCAGCCATTGTACTGGTTGAGCGAGCCGCTTTTGTAGTGTTAAGTGTCTACACAATGTCGAACCTAGCTTTGCTACTAGCAATGCTAGGCTTAGGATTCAAACCTGGGACTCATGATCCCAAGTCCAGCAGCCTAACTACTCAGCCACTGACACCAACTCTATTCAGACTCACCAAAAATTTAAACCGCTATGGAAGGTAGTGGCAGACTAAACAAAAAAATCAGGACTCTACTCCTCGGTACCCTATGCTCAACTCAAGTATGATCACTGCACTGTACTTTCTATTTACGGATTATGAAATATGTATCTGTCCTCACAGAGTAAACAGTTGCAAGACAATAAAATTTTACTCAGGGACGCTGCCGAGAGAGAAGAGGCGTGGATGAAAGAGAAAGACAGCCTGCTCCAAAAGGTATGTGATCCGATACGTATGAACTCGTTGAAAGTTTATTTTAGTCATCCTTTAGCATCAGTCAGATTGGCATAGCTTACTTATTTACTTAGGCCCATAGCTCTGGGATGAGCAAGGCGGCCATCAACGACACCCCACCATCACACTCTGTTCTGGGCTGCTTGCTGAATTTCTATCCAGTTGGTCCCTGCATCTTTATCTGGTCTTCAGTATCTCGCCTCCTAAGTGCTGCAAGGTCGGCCTCTCTTCCTTTTCCTGTGCAGGTTGCAGGTCAAGGACTGACATGTGGTGCTAGATGCTGGCTTCCTGAGAGGGATTAGCATAGCATATGTAAGGAGAGTTCCTTCAGCTTACTTCAAGGCCACTACGGCCCATAGGGCTGGAGATCAACTCTTTTTTTTTATAGTGTGAAGCGGAACAGATCATTAATACTATGACCTTATGGACAGGATGTTAGTCTTTTGCAGGTTTTTACTACCCCAGCTGATGCTCGTGCCCAGCGTTAAGATTTTTTTCCCATGGAACGCGATGGTTGACCATGCGATGCCATGAGTCGACCTCACTCATGACCTCAAGTCCGGCAGTCTAACCACTAGGCTACTCTTGGCACACGTGTTGGCATATATAGGCATATAGCTTCCATTTATTATGACTGGTATTATCAGCAGCAGCAGCAGCAGCCATTCCACTTTGGTTGTTGGTATTGGCCACCAAGTAGAGCCCTCCGTCTTCCTCTTCCCTAGACTATTGTCTCCTCCTCTGCCCAACTGTGTCCCATCTTTTTCAGGTCTATATCTATATCTCTTTTCCGGAGAAGTGATAGTACTGATAACTTTTACCTGATTTTCTACAGAGTTTGATCAAACAAACACTTCAAACAATAAGGCTAGGGATATCTCAAAATGAAGAATAAGGATGCGAAATAAATATATTGAAGATATTAAGGAACAAAGACAACATGAGGAGCATAGTTTGTTTCGTTAGTGGTATACTCTCTTTTCATTGCGAGGTGTTGAGTGCCCACTGGAGGTCGCATGTTTGATTATTTTGATGCCCC
The DNA here is from genome assembly GCA_037039925.1 of Doris montereyensis. Lineage (NCBI taxonomy): Eukaryota > Metazoa > Mollusca > Gastropoda > Nudibranchia > Dorididae > Doris > Doris montereyensis. The sequence goes on along the minus strand of JAXRKP010001367.1, from coordinate 47,625 downwards.
AGATTTTTTTTTCTGTCAATTCCTTTGTATTTGTCTTGTCGTTATTCCTCCGGGGTTTTATTATTATCTCATGTCCTCATACAGGAGTTTGTTGATAAGCTTCACTTGAACAAACAAACATTATATTGTCTTATAACAAACTTTAATGCAAAATGGCTGTAACTGTACTTACAATAAAGGAAATGTGGATTTAGTTAACTTTTTCTTATGGAATATTGAGTTAATGAAAATGCTTGATGGCATAGTATGTCATATTCTTGTGTGGACTTTGTTAAAATGTCCCCTCGCCCATACGAATTGAAATCCATTTTCAACTTTTGACATTTTACACCAGGTGGTTGGTGGTTGCAGCTGCTAGTGATAGGTTCAAATTCTTTCCTTTCCATTTTTTTCCTATCTGTCTGTCATCTTGGCTTTCCTCATAATTTGTCCTGAGATCATTACGTACATCATGGGCAGGTGAGGATCTCGCCAATCAACGTCTTTGGAGAGATCTGACATTGAAATTACACAGAATTTTACTTCTTTTTTCCCCCGTCACAGGTTTCTATCCTAGAGAGGTTTCCATCTGGAAGCGGAGCCGTAGACAGTAATCTCATGAAAGACTATCAACAAACCAGGTATTTATGATGAGATGAAAGAAAATCAAAAACTGTTTATAGTAGACCTGCCACCGTTTTCGCGGACAAAATACCAGAGAAATTAATCCAACCACATTTCATCGGCTCAGAATTATATTGTCCCAACTATGCATTTTAAGATTGTCAAATTCACACTTGTCAAATGTCCTGTCTCACTAAAAAAATACTAGAACCAAATTCCATCTATGTTTGTCACAAATTTCACCTGCATTTTGTTCAAACTCTAGATTTGCTTCCCAGTTGAGAACTGTAAAGTCTTTTTTCCTTAAAACGCACTTAAGTGTAGTATTGGATGATTCAATTTCTGAAGCTAAAATAAAGGCAATAACATTAAAAACAGATGGGCTACCTATGATGGCTGCTGAAGAATAGTACATTTCTTCCTCTTCAATAATGTTGTTTTGAGGTCTGAAATTGAAAGAATCCTTGAAATGAAGAAGCAACATTCATCACGCTTACCAACACTCAGATGGATGAAGACTGGCTACAGAAACCTGCAGTGACTCAAGTTCTTATATAATGGGTGACTCCCTTAAATACATTTGGTGTTGAGAAGAACCTAGTAAATTGTCGGTTCAGAATTATATGGTCCTCCTAACTACACATTTTACGATTTTGGAGAGGTATAATCATCATTACATCCACAGTTGTCAATAGTCCTAAATCACACAAAAGATTTGACCAAATTTATTTATTTTGCGTTTGTCATAAATGTTCTCAATTGTTATCTGATTCGCTGTTTTCAATAGTCCTAAACTCACAAAAAATTGTATGTAAATTTGTCCAGTACTATTGTCACAAATTTTCGGGTGTGTTAGGATGTAATGAGATATCCACTTCAAAAAAGGTGTAACTATAGCACCTTGGCATGAAAATCATTGCAGCGTGCAAGTACAATTAGGCCTGTTTTAGTACTTAAAGACAAGGAAATGGTTATACAGGCTACGGTAGCCTGTATATAATTTCAGGGTGGGTGAAATTATACATAGGCTACCCAAGACTCTATTCAAGTCATTCAGGCTAAAAATAGACAAAAACCGGGCATTTCCATCGCTTATGCAACGCAGCGGTCCTGTTATTTTTTTGTAAGGTCAAAAAAAAATGGTGGAAAGGATGCCAGTTGATACTTGATGGTCGTTGAAGAATAGCTTCTCAGCCTCAATGGTGGCAGGTATCGAAAGACAAAAACTAAATACGCATAGTACAAACGCAAGTAATACTCGTTTGTTTAATATTCTATCAATAGAAATTGAACCTCGACCATTCGATAGGCCGCAAACTGCTCCTTAGGGGGCCTTAGCCACTAGGGATGCTTTCATTATAGATCGGAACATACCACAGATCTAGATCTATCAAGATTCTAGATCTTTAAGAGTAGAATAGATTAAAAATCTAGATATTAGATTAGAATATAATGGGTCTAGATCTAGGGTAGATCTACCGCTAATTGAACGTCTTTATTGGATTGTTCCGAGATGAGTCGGTTGTGAGGTAAATGGGGTAGCCTATATATAATTTAAAATTTAAGGAGGGATACAGTTATATATGGGCTACAGTAACCTTTATAACCCTTTCCTAAAGACAATGTACCCTCCTAAAATGTTTGTGGCCCATGGCATTGTAGCTTATCCTAGTTACTGTGGCATTCTACAGAACATTTCTATAATACAAAATCAGAATTAGAAGCAAAATGCTATATTTGTCTCTGAGCAGGGACTCTGAACAGAGAAACTTGATCTGGTCACGGGGATATAACATAAAACAAAAAACAGCTACAAACACATACACAATATATGGAACATTTTTTAAAATATAAATCCATCCCAATCCCATGGAGAGGAAATGATGCTTGTTCTCACCTGGTTGGAGTGGATGTATTTTCATGAACAAGTCATGAAAGTTCCTCGCAGCATCTCCAAATTGAATTTAAGGCTTTCTTCAATCAGAGAGTTGCATAGAGAAGAAGCCATATAGGTTAAATTGCAATCATTGGAAAGGAAAGTTGAATGACAAAAGTTGTTTTTGATTTGTCTCATCACATTTGTTTTCATTTCAATTTTCAATACAGAGTGAAAGTCGAACAACTTGAAAAGGAGAAACGTGACCTTTTGAATGAACTGCGGTTGGCTCATCAGCACAGCAGAGGCTCTGATCCCTCACAGGTTTGTACTTCAATGAAATTCCTCTAGGTCTATGTTTATGCTTGCTTGCATTTGTCAACTTTAAGTTCAAGGTCATTTTTCTTCATTTAAAAACACCTGCATTGGGTCTTAATGTTGTTGTTTCTGTTTAACATCAACTATTTTTCCTCCATTGAGTGGTTTCGACGCGTCTGCTTAAAGACTTGGAGTTTACTGTCGCCCGCCACGCTCTTCTGTCTTCGGGTGATACGTCACCTGCATCAAGTTCGTCGATGTCCTTCTTCACGCAGTATTGACAAAATTATTATTAGGAATTATACTTTTGTGCTTCTGTGGTGTACTTTCCACATTGACAGAATGCTGTTTTAAGTGTTTTTTCCCTTCCCAGTCCCTGTTATGAAAGGTTTATTTTAATAATTAATAGAGCCAAAGATAGAGAATAAAGAGGGATGGCGATGCTCCCGTTATAACCAGTTTCCTATGTTACCAGCGCTGTTATAATTATAAGTGGCACCCACTGTATGTTATAGAACTCTTTGCTTTGGATACTTTCAATTCATTATCATTGTTATCTTCTCATTTAATCATATCTCTCCAGATTACCGAAGACGTGGTCAGCAAGGCAGCAAATTACGATCGCATCATGCGAGAAAATCTTGAAGTTCGCATGAATTTGAAATCCGTTGAGCTAGATAAGGAGAAACACAAACGTGAAGCAGAAAGGGTGAGTCGAGTGAACGGGTTAGGGTTTTTTTTATATATGCTTCCATTTGGTTTTATTTTAAGACTGATTGGAAGGCATTATTACTAGTACTGCTAAGTTGCGGCGTTGATGGCCATGTGGTAAGGCTGCCAGATTTGGGATCATAAGGTCCTGAGTTCGAATGCTGGCAAAGTTAGGTCTGACGTTGTGTTCCTTGGGAAAAGCATTTAACCCTTTGCATCCACACTTGCATTCCACACACCCCCTTGCATACCTGCCATGGGACGCAACTCTGTCATACAAATTAACTTTTTTTTTCTTAATACACTTTTTATCGCTTTCACCTGCTCAAATTGAACAGCAAAAAAAACCACAATACAGAGAAATGAATAAATTTCAATATTATATATATTGTTGCCATAACAGAGATTTGAGTCAATAAAAAAAAATCGCCGGTGACAATCCCATTTTCATTCATAGATCTAGGCCTATCACTATCAATATCGTCTGTCGTAGATCTAGTTTCCTCATCATTGAAATCAACATCTAATTCAATGTCAGATTCACAATCTTGTTGTAATTCATAAACATCGTCATCTTCTTCGTCTACAATTGTGTTGGAGACTAAGGAATTCAAGAATTCAAAAGCCATATTGATGTGATTGTGCATAAATTTCGAGTTGTATGTTTTTGTTATCGTTCTTGTAAAAATCGTAAAAATTGAACCACGTGGCAGATTCCAGTTCTGTAAACAGTTTTTGAAAGCTGAATCATACTACTATTTCCAGTAGTCATCAGATGTCAAATTGAATACGAAATTATCTTAGTACGGATGTATATCTATGTAGCCGATCACACGGGTATTATCGGCCGCACCCGGGCACATAGGTATGCACGAGTGCGCTAGCGCGGGCGCAAGTGGGTGCATGGGGGTGTAAAGGGTTAACACATATTTTTCCCACTCAACCCAGGTGCAAATGGGTACAAACACCAGCTTTGGAGTAAAATCTGCGACAGACTAGCGTCCTGTCTAGGAGGTGATTATTATCACCTGTTCCGATTGATGCTTTAGAAACAGGGATACACTCCGGCTCTATGGGTCATAATGGCCTTGAAGGAACTTCACTTTCTCTACTACTACTGCTATTGCTAAATTAAATTTCCCTCGACAGTTTGCTCCTAGACTGTCATGAATATCAGTGTCAGTCACCTATATTTTGTAGATCACACGGAACTGAAACTGATGAAACTGAGAATATAACTTTAACACTAATACTAATAATGAAATCCAAGACCCACCTTTACCTGGTCTCCATTTTGTAATTTGAACACCTGTAGCAAATATTCATAATTCTTCTTTTTTTTTTAGTATCCCAGTAATCCCACAATGTTTTGGAACAATACAAAATTTTTAGTGAAGAGAAAAAAAGAAAAGGAAAGAAATTAAGCAACGTATTAGTTGTTAGCATTTCAATACTTTGATTAATGGGTTTTGGGGATGATTTGTTTTCTCCAATTTTGTTGCAGATTAAGAAGGAGCTTGAGAACTTTGGTCCTGACTTTTTTGAGGAGATTGAAGACCTCAAGTACAACTACAAGCAAAGTGTTCAGAGAAACGTTCTTTTAGAAGACCACCTCAAGAGTTTGGCACAGCAGTTTGGGGTCTCGCTGCAAATTCCTGGCCTCGACATCTAATGTGACACCCTGCTGTGATGGGCTAGCGTAACATAGCCGCAGTTCTTGAGAGTGAGATTGCAGTTGTATTTTCATACAAGTACAATCAGTCCAATCGTCATTAGGCTCATTTGGATTGTTTCTCAGGTATAAGCATCTATCCGTCCAATTATTATGAAGCCGACTGGGTTTTCTCTCAAATATATTATATAATTTAAGGTTCTCATGGCTTAACACAGCAAACTTCTGTGATGAATTCATGCTGAGGGAAAAAATTCATTGTCTTGTGGTTGTTTGGGGTTTTTTCTGTGTTTTTTTTCCTGTTTTGAACAAAGTGCACTGTGTCTCACTGACAGTACAGTCAGCGTTGTAAGAGTAAGTATGAATATCGCCAACTTCTCTGACCAACTTACAACCATGATACAAATACCATGATAATGATAATAATATCTACATATATATAATTGACATAAAATTGGATCATATAACGCTGAATCACAATTTTTATGCTGCAAACAAGAAGTGTTGCATGGGCCTATTCATTTTGACTAATTTGAAAGGTTAAAAATATATTAGTTTCATTTATATGCCATTACTATGAACGAAAGAGCAAGAAAAGAATACCAAGGTGTTTATATTCTTACGAACTGGAAACAAATTACTAAGATCTAGATCTAGAACCTATCCTACCAGAGAGGGGAATCTCAGCTAGTAATACCAGTAATAGTAATAACAATAATTCTACCATTACCTTCTACAGTCCAAAGTCAAAAGGTCAACATAACTACCACTAGAATGTACCGGTATTGATCTCTAACTCTTTGTCATTGAGGCAAATCTCGGTTTCTATGGCTAAAATGTAAAAGTATAAGTATAACAAAATGACATGCATTCATTGAAATGATTACTGTAACATCACATGTCATCTACTTCAAAGGTGTCACACTTATCTTGTCAAGCATTAGCATAAAGTAGTTTTTGTCCTATTTATTTGCAATGTTTTTTCCTGCAATGTCCTATCCTTTTGGAGCACCACTACTAATTTATTAACTGCATTTCAAAGGTTATCACTATTTTGTCTTGATAAGTAGAGAGATTTTTAATTTGATTTGATTTTACCCACATCCACAATTAAGGTGATCTTGGGGGTTTTGGTAGGATTTTAAATTTTGCCAGGGCTGCCCTATAAACAGCCAAGGGAACTTCAACATACACAGAGTGTTATGATCTGCACAAGGGACCACCTTTTTATTGTCCGTCTCCGATGGCACTAGGTGTCGATCCACCTACCTGGACCAGGGGGATAGATTTTATTCGAAAATAATCAAGAAAATTTTTCAACCACCATCGGGGCTTGACTCTACGACCTTTTGGTTGAGAGGCCGACATCTTGTCTCTTGACTACCGTCTCTCAAGTAAAGAGATAAATCAAATTAAATTATTACTCTGTGATGAATAATTTCATTTGTAAATATTTGACTCAATTATATATATATATATAAATACGTTACGTATAAATATCGTTAACAAAGTCATGTCATTTATTATTATTTATGTTATAAAATAGGCAGTCAACCCGTTTTGTCCTTGTTTGTAATTTCAGTCAGTTTTAGTTTCAATGTATATAGTATAAAAATCATAAATAAGGTAATTCACACACTTACCAGTTTATCAATTGTTAAATGACCGTTTTTGTGCTCTAACTTGACAAGGTGTTAAATAGGCCTACCATTATTCTGATATTTGATCAAAGCCCTATGATTTCATTATCAATATTATCATCATTGTCATTATCAAATCTGTAAGTAAGTATGCCTGATGACAGATATTATTTGCTCTGTCTGTAAATACGTGTAGATTTCAACTAAATTTTGAGATGTAGAATTCAACGATTAGAAATTTCAAAAATTCATATATTTATGTTACATATTAATTTTGGTTTTTAATTATTTAATAACAATCGTAAAATTAATTTATTAATTTCTCATACCTCTAGTATCATTGGATGAGAACTTTTCTATTTTTTTGATACTCCAAATGACGGATGAGATGTTTTTGCATTATTATTTTTTATTTTAAAACCGTCCAATATTGATTTATTACAATTATACTTACAGTTACAGGTATACATAGTTTTTCTATTACAATATTAAAATCGTTGAACAAGTACACAGTTTCCTGCGTTGTTCTTTTATTAAGATGACATGAATTAGAATGGAAGACAAACAATAGGGAGATTAAAGACAGGAAATTAATAGATTTTGAAACCCCATGGGATCAAAGGTGAGTCAAAGTAAGACAAAGGAATAAGCAGAAAAAATCTTTTGGCACCAGATACAGTAAAGACCCTAAGAGTACTAAAACCACCAAGGAATCTTGTTTGACTGTCAGACCACACATGGGTGCTGATGTGGACGTCACATGATCCACTCTGTCTGATGCCAAAAGATTATTTCTGTTTATCTATATATAGTCATCGCTGAAACTGTCTAAACGTGTAAATCCATGATATTTGGACATGAGATTTGTCCTTGAAATGGTCAAACGCAGGTTTTCTTGTCTTTATAAATATTGGAGGCATCAGACCAATAGAAAAGCTCATTTTATGCACATGATCTAAACAATGATTTCCGTTTTTCTTCCAAAAAGCATAGCATTGTGTTTGCAGCCTTATTCGACGAAATATGACATATTTTGCTTCTCTGAAAAATTTGTTAGGCGGATTTACGTGTTTAGACAGTTTCACAGACGATATATAATTCTTAGTTTGTTGTTCTTTGTGCGTCAAAGGCTCTGTTGCCAGCCACTAAGAATCAAGAGTAACCACATTTTGCATGTAGTTTCTAAATGATACAAAGATCGTTATAATTTGAAGAATTTTTATACCATAATCGACTTTTAATTAAGGAAAATTTCATTGTTTCCCTGTCTTTGAGTAGAATTTCCATTCATCTAAACCGCCAAGTTCAGCATGGTTTATAATTAAAATGTTGTAATAGTATCGTTCACGCCTAATACTCATCTGAAAGGTATCGTTGCTGCAGGTAATTATACTTGTCATTTATCAATATATGTCTCCTTTCTTTGCTTCTGTTGGGCTTCAATGTATTTATTTCATGTTCTTAGTCATCACTTAGAATAAAAGTCTTGTGTTTGAACATTTCACATAATGCAAGTGTAAGTGGAAAAAGCATTTCAGGAAGAGTTTGATTGTTTGCTTGATTGGAATTGTCTGAGTCCACCATAGGCAGTGATCTCAGAGCAAATTTAGAAAACCAGCAAGATGAATTATGGTTAGTGAAAGTGTCATGGAAAGAAATAGGAGCTTACACAGTTTGTCTGTTTCATTGAAATCTACCCGCCCACTTTATGTGATGATCTCAGGCTGGATAGAGGGAACAGCAAGATGAAGGATAAGTGAAAGAATGAAATGAAAAGAAAGAAATAGAACATACCAATAGCACCCACTAACCGCCCATTCGTGACATCAAGTAATGAAAAAGAGGAGATAGAGTAATGGAGAAACAAGAAACTTGACACTGTCTTCTTTTGGGTTTGTCTTTAGCAGACATTCAATTTCGACAAAGTAAAACGCTGTATTTTTTGCTTCAAGCACAGGTAATTTTGCTTCATCATCCTCCGTAGCTTGTCAATTGTTGGACGTTGCTTCTTGACCCTTCTTTCTTTCGGAAAATCTCATGATCTTGAACGATTTTATGGGGCATCGGTGGCCTTACAGTTAGGCTGTCAAACTTACGATCATGAGGTTCTGGGTTCAAATCTGAGTGCAAATGGGTACCAGCACGAGCTTGGAAGAAAATCTGCCTGCTATAGCCGGATTCCAGTTATATCTGAGAGTGTTATAAGTGGGAACTACTGTACAAACACCTTTCTCTGTAAGGAGACAGCTTATAAGGCTTTTAAGAAAATATTTTAACACGATAAAAACAACAACAAAAACGTAATTCTGTAAATCACATTTTAATTTTTTATACTATTACTGTAATACATGAGGACAAGATTTATCAATTTCACAATCATTTCAATGTCATCTTAACCCTACACATTGCCTCACTTCTTGCATCGTATTCTCCGCCATCACCATTGCTTTTTCTGCTCCCGAGTGAAGGACTTTTGTTAAATAATCTGGATCTTCCCTATACTTTAATATCTCCGATCTGATGGGGGACAGTCTTTCAATAACGACTTCTGTTAGTCTAGATTTGTATTGAGCCGTATCTTCTGCCATGAGGTACGATTCTTCTACGATTTCATCGATTGATAAATCAGAACAAGTGAGATGAATTTCTATCAGATTAGACACGCCAGGACGATTTTCAGGGTCATAGGTGATTTCTGATGTAAAATCTGTCACAGCCTTTCTGATTTTTACACTTATGTCATCTGCACTGTCTAGCAGTTCGATGCGACTTTTATCATTTGCGTCCAGACTTGCTCATTTTTTTCTCAGGGTTCCGTAAACTTTGAATTTTCGTCACTTCACCTGTTCAAGAAGAAAGGAAATTTGTATTCCGCATTACATGTTTTCTTCTCTTTTTGTTAAAATATGTAATGTATAAAAATATGTGGATCTAGTTATAAACAAAGGTAACACTTTCAATGATAGATGCTTTCCATTGCTGTGAGATATCTCATTATCAGAATCAATATTTTGAAGCAACACACCAGTGTTATCGTAAATTAGAATATAGGTAATTCCAACACAGCTTATTTTACAAAGCAAAAGCATTCATTTGAGCACCTCTCTTGCTCCAAGACGGAGGAGGGGGAGAGAAAACAGATACCTGGATAGTAATGACCTTGAAAGAACTACATTAAGAAACAAGAATACTAGGCTTAGTCAGTAATAAGTTGATATTTTTGTGAGTTTCTAGGTGGAAATGTTAAAAAAGTAGAAGATTTCAATAGAGATTTTTTTTTTTCTTGGAAATTCTAGAGTGAATATGAGCCCTGAGTTAGAGTGAGTAGTGGCAAAACTGACCTGCAGTTGTTTCACATATCGGGAAGACAGGTTTGTAGGTGCGGTTAAAAGCCTTACACAAATCTCTGGTGAGTTCAATATGCTGGGTTTGGTCCTCACCGACTGGCACCAGGGTGGACCTGCAACAGACAGACAGAAAGACGGAGGGGGAAACTATTGATCATTTACTTTAAAACTTAGAACGCAGACAGTGTCAGTGGCCTAACGGTTATGCTACTGGTCTTGGGGTTGTGAATTCTTGGGGTTGTGAATTCCTGGGTTCGAATCCACTGGAAAAGAAATTTAAAAATCCATTTCCCCACTCTCGACACAGGTGCAAATGGATCCAGCATGAGCTGGGTGAAAGAAACAGGGCACAGAGTATTGTGATCTGCCAACAGGACCTTTTTTTTTATTGTCCATCTCCGATGGGACTGTGTGTCGATTTACCTACCTGGACCTGGCAGAGAGGGGGAGATGAGTGATTTACTCGAAGAAAAAAAAACTTGAGAAAATTTGTCAACCTGTCGGATATGAACCCACGACATTTTGATTGAGAGGCTGACACCTTGCCTCTGGACCACCTAGTCCCGTTCTGAGGGCCATGATGGCCTTACTTAAAGTAACTTTTTTTAAATTTCTATTTTGTGTGTACCTAGTATGAGTTCACAGCATAACTATCAAATGACTTCACATTATGCATTTTGGGACTTGGGAGATAAAGAATCACATCTTTCTTGCTGTCAAAATAGGTTTTGTTTTTAAAATATCAGAGGAATTTTTTATTACTTTAGTGTATCATCAGTTTAAAGACAAGAGATTGGAACAAACACATGGTAATACTTCTTTTTTTATGTTTTGATTGAAATATATATATATATACTCTGTCCACCATATTATTTATGCTGTAATCTGAGAGTAAATTTAGAGCAAACGGCAAGTTTCTTTTTGTATCATTAAAATTCACCCTGTCCATCAAATGCAATTATCTCAGGGTGAAACACAAAGTTGAAAGGCATGTGAAAGATAGAAAGGAAAGAAGTAGGACCAACCAGTAGCATCCTCCTCCCCAACCACCCGCACATATAATACTTCAGTGACTTACTTATAGAGCATTATGTCAGCTGCCTGTAAAATTGGGTACGTCAGCAATCCAACGCTTGGCTCTTTGATCACTGATTTTTTCTCCTGTACAAAATCAAAATGAATTCATATAATGTTTATTTGTTTCATTACAATTTATCATGTCCATCAAATGCATTGATCTTAGGGTAAAGTAAGAGGAAACAGCAAGATAAAAACATGTAAGAGAATGAAAGGAAAGAAGCCGGCCCTACCAACAGCACCCGGCCAACCACAAATGAATACACCGAAAATTGATTCTATAAAGATGTTTGCTTTACATCGGACTCGTCTCTATGAGATAAAAAAATAACACTACAGTAAACAAACAAAAAGCAGATTCAAAAAGATTTGAGATTTTCTGAAAGTTTTGTTTCTTTTGTTTCATTGAAATTCACACCATCCACCATATGTGATGATCTTAGGGTGAATTGAGAGGAAGCGACAAGAGGCAAAATAAGTGAAAGAATGAAAGTGAACGAAAAGAAGTCGGGTTCAAACCCAATGGTGGCCAAGATTTTTTCTGTCTCTTCCTTGTATTTTTCTCGTCTTTCTTTCTACAGGCTTTTAATATTATTTAACTAATACTACAACTACTACTCCATTTTACTACAGTGGCCTTTTCACAAGCAGCGATCCTACATTGTATTGTCAGTCTTAACTTTTTCAGCTTCTCGTACTTGTAAATCTATATGCACTTCACATCAACATTGTCATTGATTTGATTTTGTTGTTGTAATCCTGACTAAAGGGGCGTTTTTGTTATATCGCCATTCCATTTATATCACAAAGTTACCACTGGCACAACAGTTGATGTCATAACAAGGTTTGATGTAATAATGTCACCTTCCATTGTGGTAGTCTTTGCAGTCTAGGCACAGAACACAGACAAGACAGGACCCAGGCCAGCTCCGTGTGATATGGAACCTGGAACAAGAAAGTACAAAAATTATCACCGATTAACATACATGCTCATCTCAGTTCCTTATTATTTACCTTGGTCCACTATATGCAGTGATCTCAGGGTGAATTTATAGGCAACAGTAAGATGAAAGAAAGACATGTGAAAGAGTAAATGTAGGAGTAGGAAAGAAGAAAAACCGCCAACAATCTCACACATTCGCATATATATACTTACAAATATACATACATATACTCAAATTCACATACAAATTTGATACCTTCATGCAGACACACATACACACATCAATGTATAAATACACACAGAAACACACACATACACACCAAATTCGGCCATGTCTAGAGACCAATGTCCTCAAGGGTAGAGGCACAATCGCTAGTAAGTATTGTGAGTTTGTAATCATGACCACATTGGTTCAAACCCTGGCTGGCCCAGTGACATAATCAGTAATGTTGTGAGTTTGTAATCACCATGACAGTATTGACATTGACACTGGTTCCAAACCTTGGATGGACTATTTTGGGTTGGGGTTTTTTCTTACTCTTTTCATTCTGTTTTCCCCATTTATCTCAGGGATAATGAGTACCCAGTTATAGGCAGAGAAGAATGATGTCCGGAGTGTTGTATGTATAAAGCTGCTAAGAGGCAAATGTACAGTACTATCGATACATACTACCCAGGGACTGAAAAGGACTTGGGAATAAAACAGCCTGCTAGGATCAACGATGTAACGTTGATGAGTTGCACTTGTCAGGGGAAATAAACAGGTGTAAACCTGCTTTTATCTGTAACCTACCATGGACTGTTGAAAAATGGTAGCTTTGTCTGGGTCAATGCCACAAGCCAGAAGACAGGCAGTCATGTCCAGTATGTTTTGCCTGCAAACACACAAAAAATAGCGTACAGAAAGAGAGAGAGAGAGACAGAGAAGGAATATCTATGCTTTTTAGCACCTTATCTACCTATCTATCCCTCCTTCTAACTACCTATTTATCTGACTATATAGATCTATTTGTTTGTCTATCTGTCTATCCTTCCATTATGGGCCTAGATCGTTTTAAGCTCCCATAGAGCCCTTAAAATGGTGACCATCAAACTTATTTGTCGCATTTGATCAAAGGTCAATTACGGATACCTGCCTCCTAATTCTTAGGGAGATTTCAAAATACATTGGGTACTAAGAAAAGAAAGAAAGAACCCCCCCCCCCCTCCTATTTATTGAAAGTTATTGAATGCTGAAGGTTACAGAGAGCAGGTTCCCAGGGTTGTAGTATTTATCTACTGTCATCATATAAAAGTAAGTAGGCCTATATTTTTATTCTGAACTGTTACGAGTTATTCAGATTTCATTCCAACTTAATGAACTACTAATTTCCGGAATGAACAAGGTAAACTGCACACGACCAAACATGAAACTGACAAATCATGAAAATGGCAAAACATGAAAATAACAGAACATAAAAATGACATGAAAATCACAAAACATGAAGAATGATATGACCTGAAGATGATAAAACATGAAAATGACAACATATTATACGAAAATGACACTAACCTACCTTAGGAGCGTTGGGTCTTGTGGAACTGTGATGGAGTGTAAATCTACGATGCTTAGCATCATCTGACCAGGATACTTTTTTTGAAGTTTCAACCAATTGCAGATCGCTCCCGATAGTTGCCAAGGTGTGGTATACCAGTCGGTTGAATGCCAGAGAAAACACAGGTTTCATTTTGATTTTGCTTTAAAAAAATTTAATTGAAAAGATTTCAATTTCTGGACGGAGACAATTAATAGTCAATTTCAGGAAGAAAAAGAGATTTCATTATTTTCTTTAAGAAAAAAGAAAGAAAATTTTAATTTGTAAAACAAGTGAACATTCAATTTCTGAAAGAAAAAAATGAAGATTTCAATTTCTGAAAGAAAGAAAAAGTGAATGAAAAAGAGAAGATTCCAATTGATTTCTGGAAGAAAGAGAAAAGAACATTTCTGGAAGTAAGACAATCAATTATTTTTAAAAGAAAATTTTTAGACAAGATTTCAATTCCTGACAAACAGGACATCAATTGGAAAGATTACCAGAGTCGGGCACACACTATCAACATCCCTTACCCTTTTATTCCTAGATTACCCTTTAGTCATGGGGCAGACCTCCACCCCTTTTTCCACTCTATCTTCCACTAGATCTAGATCTAGTAGGTAATAATTTAATTTGATTTACCCACATCCACAACTACTTTCTAAGGTAATCTCTGGGTTCTTGGCAGATTTTTTAAAATGTTGCCCAGATTGCTTTGTAAACAGCCAAGGCATGTTTAATGTGTAGTGTTGTGATCCTCACACAGGACCTCCTTTTTAAGTTTGTATTATCCGTTACCGATGGGACTAGGTGTTGATCCAACTTCTGGACCAGAGGAGGGGGTGGGGGTATATTTTGTTTAAGGAAAAATATAAAATAATGTTGCAACCCTAGGTGGGGCTTGAACCGAGAGGTGGACACCTTGTCTCTTGACTAACATGTCCCCTATTTTTCACTGGATCCTTCAATTTGATTTTAGCAGTAACTGTAGTGCAGTGTAAGTGCAGTAGTGCCGGTGGTATTCTTTAACTGGCCCATCAACTCTGAAGCAGTACACAACGATCTTTTATTTTGTGAAATAGATCTACCTTTCCTGTAACTGATGACATTCTAGCTGAAAAACAAGTTTTATAAATGGAATCTCGAATGAAACGAAGGTTATTCCCAAATTTGACGTTCCGAAGTTTCGATACACAGGGCAGCGCCATGTTGAATGTAGTGTTAAAGGCTTGACTTTAAGTAAAGGCAATCCAAATCAGTCCTCAACCTTTTTCGTCGTACATGTATTATATTTAATATATTTTTATATATCAAGAAGAACAAAATAATAACGCGAATACCAGCTGAAAAAAATAAACGAAATCAACACTTTGTTATTAAGAGTACCACCCTCAAAACAAGGAATTAGAAAATAGCAGAAGAATCGAGGGAAGTATGAGAGACAGACAGAGAGGGAAAGAGAGAGAGAGAGAGAGAGAGAGAGAGAGAGAGAGAGAGAGAGAGAGAGAGAGAGAGAGAAAAGAGAGAGAGACAGATAGACCGACACAGAGAGAGAGACAGACAGACAGATAGACACACAGACACAGACACTGACAGATAGACACACCGACAGACAGGCAGTTAAGACGGCAGGTAGGATGGCAGAAATAGAACCAAATAGAGAGCAATATAAACACATAGAGACAGACACATAGAGACAGACAGGCAGGTAGGCAGACAGACAGACAGAAAAAGAGGCAGAGAGAGCAAATTAACAGACAGAGACAGACAGACATAAAAAGAAAATCGAGAAGATTTGTCAACCTGCCAGTGGGGCTTGCACTCACGACTTGTTGGTTGAGAGGCCGACACCTTGCCTCTGAACTACTGAGTCCCCCCCTCTGGAATCGAAGGGGAAATACTTGAGACAAAAACATATGAGATATTTTCGAACTGTTTATGATGAGACAACCAAATATAATGGAGAGATTTTTGATCTCCTGTGCCGTGAGTCGATGTAGAGCAATGTTTCCCTAATTTGTGTAGTCTGTGTGTGTACATTTTTGGTGTTGTGCAAAGTTTAACAAAAATATCCCAATTGCGTGTAAGTAAATAGATTTTTAACATTCTGTGCGTGCTGTTGTTTTGCATGGATGTGCGCAGACATTATTTCTCAACTATGCACACTTTTTATTTCCGGTGTGCGCGCACATACACGCATAGCTTAGAAGGAACATTGCAGGAGAGTATCATCAGCGTTTACAATCTTCACGTTTGGCAATCGTAACCGCGAATGCAATATGTTGCCCGTCAAATGAAATTTCTTTTAATTATTGTATTCTGTGAAGGAAAGTATCATAGATCCGAATCACATATTCAATACTCATACGTCCCTTGACCTTTGACCGGGGATTGTTGTTGAGGTGCTGTGCTGATAGCTGCACTATCATCCCCTCCAATCATGCCGATCACGTGCCAGGGCCTGAGCGTCAGCAAATGTTTTTTTTTAGTTCACTCTGTGATGTTGTCAGTCCATTTCTTCCTCTGTCTGCCCTTTTGTCTGCTTGCTTGGGCTGTTCCCTGTAGAATAGTCTTAGAAAGGCCTTCAGTTCTTGTACCATATCAGCTTCCTCTTCTAAATGTGAGTGAAGAGGTCTTCGTAGTGGTCTGTGGTTTGTTTTATGGTCCTGATTACTTCTTCGTTGGTGACGAAGTTCAGGTATGTGATACATAGGAATCATCTGTAGCATTTCATCTCCACTGCTTTGATCCTTCTCTGCAAATCGACATTTAATGTCAAGGATTCACATGCGTACAAAACTAAAGACAAGATCAATGCACGCAGATGCCAATAGGTTTTGTTTTAAAACATCAGATAGAAACTTGCTAAGATTTCTTTCCAAAGACAATTGTGATTGTTAAACTGTAATGACGACCGATCATTGTGTTTGTTAAACTGTAATGACGACCGATCATTGTGTTTGTTAAACTGTAATGACGACCGATCATTGTGTTTGTTAAGCTGTAATGACGACCGATTATTGTGTTTGTTAAACTGTAATGACGACCGATCATTGCGGCGTTAAACTGTAATGACGACCAATCATTGAGGCGTTAAACTGTAATGACGACCGATCATTGTGTTTGTTAAACTGTAATGACGACCGATCATTGCGGCGTTAAACTGTAATGACGACCGATTATTGCGGTGTTAAACTGTAATGACGACCGATCATTGCGGCGTTAAACTGTAATGACGACCGATCATTATGTTTCTTAAACTGTAATGACGACCGATCATTGTGTTTGTTAAACTGTAATGACGACCGATCATTGCGGCGTTAAACTGTAATGACGACCGATCATTGTGTTTGTTAAACTGTAATGACGACCGATCATTGCGGCGTTAAACTGTAATGACGACCGATCATTGTGTTTGTTAAACTGTAATGACGGCCGATCATTGTGTTTGTTAAACTGTAATGACGACCGATCATTGCGGCGTTAAACTGTAATGACGACCGATCATTGCGGCGTTAAACTGTAATGACGACCGATCATTGCGGCGAGTGCATATTAGCCTTGTGTTGTAACGATGACGCAATTTTAGCGACACAGCCACGGATGCAGTGCCCACCAAGAAGGGCGGCCATGAGGTCATCTTTGTTTAATAATCGGAATTTACCCCGTTCACCATTTGCAGTGATCTCAGTGTGAAATAACAGGAAACAGCAAGATGAAGGGATGAGTAAAAGAGGGAACCGAAAGAAGTAGGATCTATCTGCAGCACCCGTCAACAACCCAGTCATGAGGTCATCAATATATTATTATACTTTACTGCATGACTTATTATCCAGAATACCGAAATCACGGTTCGTATCTATCGTAGACCGTTAAAATAACCACATTCTCATACTGACACTGAGAACGGATTGCCTTCATCTTACATGAAGTCGTGATAGTAAAATACCTAATAGTATAGTAGAACAAAGACATTCCCGCACCGAGTCTTAATTGGTTCGCACTAGGCTTCATAAACATTCCAGACAAGCCCTGCGCAGCGAACATAATAAACCATCTTACGTCGAGGGGGGAAAAAATAACGCAAAGAGCTTTATTTAAAGATGAGAACAGCACTAAACCATCTTTGCTCACGTCATCCCTCACAAAAATACCTTCATATTTGTCTGTGATAAAATTCAGAAAAGGGAATATTTAAAAACTACTAAATATATTTTTGAAATGCCAGGCCTTCACCAACAAGAAATAAAGAAAACAGAAAAAAACAAGAAAAAGAAAAGGAAGAAAGAAGAAAAAAAAGCACTCAACCGAAGCTCAAATTTCGAAAACTGGCAAATTGCTCAAATTGAGCGTTTCAATTGACAATAATTTCTTGGTATTTTGGTTTCTGTGCTGACAAAGCCCTAAATGATCAATTATTGTTTCTTCTACCATCAGTCTTTTGGTGAGCAGTTTCCGCTTTCAGATTTCTGAGAGAAAAAGCAACGTCTGTAAAACCGGTTTATTTGTCTGTGTGTAGGGCAGAGCTCAGGTGATGGGGAGACAGACATGGAGGGAGGGATGGAGAAGATAAGGGGAGGAGGGGGAGTAGTAGGAGGAGGGAGAAATGCTGTTGCAGCAAGGCGTGATAGCTGGAGACACAAAGTACCGAGGGTGAACAAGGGGACAGTAAGTTTGTCAGATTGAAAAACAAAAAAAAACAAAAAAACATAACCATAACGTGTCAGAGGCTAGGTGAGTCGTTTGACCTCTAAATGACCCACAAATCTGAATACATTCATGAATTTAAAAACACTTATGGAATCCTGAATAATCAATCAGGATAATGCACATTCGGTCATCATACAAGTATTTAAAATTATAGAGGTCCTCATCAATGGCATTTTTAAAAGCATTAATACTTTTTGAATGATTTTTTTTAAAAACTGTAAACTATTCCATGCTTTGAATGTTCTTGAAGTTTAAAATTATGTCTAACAGAGGTAGAACTTCCTGTAATGTATACTTAAAGCTATCTCCCCGAGTAAAATTTACATGAAAGCAGTTGAAAAATGATTTATGATGTATATTGCCTATACCATGAACAATTGTATACGTTTTCTTCTATATTTTAGAGAGGGGAGGTGAAGAAATTTCAATCTTTTATCATATGACATATTGCCATGTTCTAATTCTCTTAATAGCTTTGTCGTTCGTCTTTGTACTGTTTCTAAAGAAATGATTGTCGTTTAAATAAAGGGCTCCATATACGATTTCCGTATTCCAGTATATGTCTAATAACAGATTTTTAAAAAATAGTATAAGAAACATATTTACATCCATATATGAAAAACTTCTATAAATAATTCCAATCACACTACTTGCCTTATTAATACATTCATGAATATGTTCATAAAAATTCAGATTCTTATCAAAGATTTAATCCAATACAATATATCACCAACTATACCCTAAGCCTGAAGCTTTACAAAGAGTCTTTCATGGGGTACTGAATCAAAAGCCTTACGAAAATCCAAATATATAACATCAATTGTATTTTTATTATTAATATATTTAGTGAAATCTTCCATAACCTCCAATAGTTGGGTTATACAAGAACGTTACTGTGAAAACCGTGCTGACATTCAGGCAGCATACTATAAGATTCAAGAAACGTCATTATGAAGTCTTTTAAAATGGATTCAAGCATTGAACATAGGATACATGTTGGACTAATTGGGATAATTTTCTGCGTCGCATCTATTTCCTTTTATAAAACAGCTGTAACATTAGCTAATTTCAGTCATTTGGTACAATTCCTGTTTTAAGAGAGTTGTTGAAAATAATAGAAAGAGGAAAACTTTCATTAGCGACCTATTTCAATAAATGTGAATGGAGACAGTCAGGCCCCATACTTTTAGTAACATCCAAATTAAGTAATCTGCTCAATATTTAATTCTCTAAAATGACAATGACAGATAAATAATTACCCTTATTAAAGTCATTATCATGTTCATCTTCGAGAGCAGGGATATGTGAGAGGTTTTCATGCACAAAAACTTAAGAGAAAAAGTTATTTAGAAACTTCGCTTTTTCCTTATAATTTTCTGTAAAACCGCCTTCTGGTTTATTAAGCCAATTTCAGTTTTTCTTGACTTTCGTATTTACATTGATTAATTGATTGATTATTTTATTGAAATTTCACCACCATATGCGATGACCTCAGGTTGAACTAAGACGAAACAGCAAGATGAAAGATATTTATTGAAAGAGTGAAAGGGAAGAAGTAAAACCTACCAGTACCGCCCGCCAGCCGCTCGCTACCTTTTTCAATAGAGGTTGATAGGGAAAACAAAAGTCATTATGTTAATAAGGGTGTTTCCAA